>CABFVX010007706.1:0-24428 GCA_902151425.1 Timema shepardi
TGTCAAGGTAAGTTTCAGGTCAAACAAATCCTGTGCTCTCCTAGAGGAGTAATATTTCTCTGATGGAGCTGAACAACCTCTTTCAGGGAAGGCGGCAACCGCCCGGCGTACGGCAGTGCCTATGAGAGGTACCCCGCAGGCCAAGAGGACCCCAACTCTCGTGTGGGGGGGTATGTCGAGCCAGGACTCCCTCAACCCGGTCCCTTCGACGGGACGCCAACCAAAGCCCCAGAAAGTTTCGAGGACAAATCTAAAAAAGATGAAGGCAGCAACTCGGCCGACCAAGCTCCTAAAGATCCTGACCCGAAGCCGGAGAGTACGCCAGGGGGCGACAAAGCCGATAGACCGCTTCCGGAACAACCGGCCACTCCTGTAAACATCCCTGTTGAAGCCGAGAGCAAGAACGACGAAACCGGTGGTAACTTCTTGAAGACTTCATCAGGAGACGGTATCCCTGGCTTGGACTTGCTGGCTGATAAATCCGTGGTGGCGGATAAGAAAGACCAGGAATTGTCGGTTGGTTTTGATGTGGATGACCGGGCCAAGGTCGCTGAACCGGGCTCTGACCAACCCCCTGCTGGCAGCTTCACTCTACCACCCCCAAATATTTCAGGGACTGGTCAAGGTACCTTGAACTTGCCAGGCATGAATCAAGCCCCCCCGAACTTGCCGGAGATGAACCAGTCTCCCCAGAACATGCAGGGCTATGGCTCAATGTACAATAATGCCCCATTGAACATGCAAGGCTACGGCTCAGGAGGGAAGCAAAATATACCGGGCTTTGGCCCTCCGCCCAAACAGGGCCCACCACCGAACATGCAAGGATATGGTCCTGGGGGACCCTATAATCAAGGGTACGGTCAAGACGGAAATCAAGGTCCTCGGAATATGCCGATGTTTGGCTCTGGAGGAAATCAGGGACCACAATATGGCCCTGGAGGAAATCAAGGACCGCAGTTTGGTTCTGGAGGAAATCAAGGACCGCAGTTTGGTCCTGGAGGAAATCAGGGACAACAATTTGGTCCTGGAGGAAATCAGGGCCCACAGTTTGGCTCTGGAGGAAATCAGGGACCGCAGTTTGGCTCTTCTGGAGGAAATCAAGGACCGCAGTTTGGTTCTTCTGGAGGAAATCAGGGACAACAATTCGGCTCTGGAGGAAATCAAGGACCGCAGTTTGGTTCTTCTGGAGGAAATCAGGGACAACAATTTGGTCCTGGAGGAAATCAGGGATCACAGTTTGGCTCCTCTGGAGGAAATCAGGGATCACAGTTTGGTCCTGGAGGAAATCAAGGACCACCGTTCGGCTCTTCTGGAGGAAATCAGGGACCAAATTTTGGTCCTGGAGGAAATCAGGGACCACAATCTGGTCCTGGAGGAAATCAGGGACCGCAGTTTGGTCCCGGAGGAAATCAGGGACCACAGTTTGGCTCTTCCGGAGGAAATCAGGGACCACATAACCAAAGATTTGGACCCAAGCCACTTCTTGGCATGGACATTTTTGGTTCAAAAAACCAAGGATTTGGTCCTACAGATTCAGATTTTAGACACGGGTCTGGTAATCAGGGAAGAAATTTTGGTCCTAACGAAGATATAAAAACCAGCCGTCAAGATTTGTTGTCTGAAAGCCAGAGATGGAATGTTGGCCCAGGTCAAGAAATGGAGGGCTACGGATCTCAAGAAGGTCAAGGTCGCAGACCCTGGGAGCCGCAGGAGAACCGGGATAGACTCAGGGGCAACTTTGGAGGGGGTAGAGATGGCTTTGCAGGCCCCGGCGATAATTTTGGGGCTTCGAAGGACAACTTATTGGGTTCTAGGGACCAATACGGAGGGCCAAGAGATAACTTTGGAGGACCAAGAGAACATTTTGGAGGGCCAAGAGATAATTTTGGAGGCCCGAGAGATAATTTTGGAGGAACGCGAGACAATTTTGGAAGGCAGAGAGATAATTTTGGAGGCCTACAGGATAATTTTGGAAAACCTAAGGATAACTTTGGAGGACCAAGAGATAATTTTGGAAGTTCCCAAGAAAATTTTGGAGGACCCAGGGATAATTTTGGGGGGTCCCGAGAGAATTTTGGAGGCCCTAGAGATAATTTAGGAGGGTCACAGGACAAGTTTGGAGGTCCTCGAGACAGCTTTGGGGGTCCAAGAGACAATTTTGGAGGCCTCAGAGATAATTTTGGGGTATCAAGAGATGGTTTTGGAGGAGCCAGAGACAGTTTAGGGGCCTCTCGAGACAATTTCAGAGTCCCTAAAGACAACTTTGATCCCAGTGGGAGGGATAATATAGCCAGGTTCCAGGATGATTTCCAAGCCAACAAGGATCCTTTTCAATCTGGCGCAAGGGGGGAAGATAAAGATGGTGGTGTACCAGAGTCGAGTTCTGAGATGCCAAAAGACTTTGAAGCTCCAAAAGATGACTCGAAGGATAATACAGGACCTAAAGATGTAAAGGATCCCATTCAGAGAGAAAACTTGCAAGGACCTCACCCCAGAGAGGGCCTATTGGGCACCCCTAAAGAAGGCCTATTGAGCACTCCTAAAGAAGGCCTATTGGGCACTCCAAGAGAAGGTCTTTTGGGCACCCCTAAAGAAGGCCTATTGGGCACCCCCAGGGAGGGTCTTTTGGGCACCCCTAGAGATGCTCTTTTAGGCACCCCCAGGGAAGGTCTATTGGGCACCCCTAGAGAAGGTCTATTGGGCACCCCTAGAGAAGGTCTTTTGGGCATGCCTAGAGATGCTCTTTTAGGCACCCCCAGGGAAGGTCTTTTGGGCACCCCCAGGGAGGGTCTTTTGGGCACCCCTAGAGATGCTCTTTTAGGCAACCCCAGGGAAGGTCTTTTGGGCACCCCAAGAGAAGGACTTTTGGCCACCCCTAGGGACAATTTCCCTTTAAGAGACAACTTCCCCGGAATGAGAGGCGTGGAGGGTCCTCCATTTGGAGGAGACATGATGCGAGGACACCAAGATTTCCCCTTTCATGAAGACAACTTTCGAGGTAGAGGTGGTCGTGGTGGCCGTGGTGTCTGGCAAGACCGGGGCAGAGGAAGGCCTCCAGGTCCAGGAGGTCACTATGGCAAGGTAAGGATCCTCTCATACCTAACTTCGCTGTTACACTGCTACCGCTGGACAGAGACCTAGGTATCCAGGAAAATGGGAATGATAGGACTAGGAAAGGAATCCTCAAATCCTCGACTCCTTAAGGACATTCAAAATTAGAGGACTTGAGATAATTTTTTAAAAATAATTTTGAGCTGTTATTATTTTTAGAGCTCTAATTCTGCCTTTTTGTGGGTTAGCCCCGAGATAATTAATACGACAAACTTAACAAGAATACTCCAGGCCATTATTATTCTGTTACATTCATACCTCCTTTTTTATTCATAATAACATTCCAAGTTTCGGATTCGAGATTCGTAGCTAAGATAAACATTGAGCTCGACTGCTGAGGACGGGGAGATCGAGTTTCGAATCTCAGTCGGGTGAACTAGGGGGTTTCCACTCTCCCTCCACGCAAATGTGGTTTCACTTCCTCTAATTGAACCTTCCCAATTCCAAATCCATTAGCGTATAACCCGAATGGGTAGTAAGACGCAATGCTAAATAATAATAATAATAATAATAATAAAATATATCGAGAGTTTAGATTGGGGTTCATAAAATAGTAGATTCACACCAAATCTAGAGGACATAATATGACCTCTTTGTCCAGTGCCATCAGTGTAAAACTTATTTTGTATTTGTTTCTATTAGTGCGCATTTCTCCAGATATAGCAAAACATTAATATATACATCATCATTATCATCAACTGTTTGGATACAAACAGAGTAGTAACGTATAATACAAGGAGCCAACCTGGTCAGTCTCTCCTCTCTCAATACTGATACCACCACCAAGGGGTGTACCCCAGGATCTGGGTAATCTGGTCAGTCTCTCCTCTCTCAATACTGGTACCACCACCAAGGGGTGTACCCCAGGATCTGGGTGACCTGGTCAGGGGCAGACGAGAGAGTTGAGTAATTAATGAGCAACTTTAAATTGTCATTTCTTGGTCAGATAGAGCCATGGTATTCAACCTACGGCACGTGTACCCCCTGAGACATACAATTATATATTTATTTTAGGCGTAGATTATAAAATATTTATTGCTGTGATTATGCCCCAATGACCTTGGGGGTAAGGGCTGGCCCCAGGGACCCGTTGTCCGTGGGATTAAATCAAGTCAAGGTCGAGGGAGTGTTCTTGAGCTGTAAAAATCTGTAGCACAACTTTCTTCTGAGGGGAAGTTAAGCAGGTCCCTTGTTGATATTGGCGAGTAGAATAACTCTGGAAGGTTTGTGAGAACACCTTTCCCTTCAAAATTGGTAGGCTCTTTCGCTCTCGCTCATATAAATTCAGCGGGGAAGGCACAGAGAAACCACTCCCTTAGTGCATGTGCTTTCTACCAGATGGTTCGGACAGCACTAACCAGCTGACGAGCTGGGTGCGGGATGGATAGAAATGACTCAAAACCAACCCTCGGGTCGTTGACTTAAGTATAACTTTGGGGGTACACCGACGGATTGGGTTGAATACAGGACAAGTGTTTCCGCGCACGCCCTTAGTGCCGCCAAGGAGCGGGTTGTGTGAGCGCAGTATCTCTGTCATGTCTGTCTGTCTGTCTGTCTGTCTGTTGTAAGTATTTTGTAAGCAGAAGAGCCTCACTAATTGTTGTAAGATATTCTGACGCTGTGGCCAGCAGGACGACACTCCCCTCCCCCTGGAAGATCTGGAGGGTCGGGGCAACAACTGGGGACCAGACGGAGACTACAAGGATCGGTGGGTCAGGAGGTAAGAACAATTCCATACCAAGCACTGCCCCATCTCACCCCCTTTTGACTGGTGACGTGGCCTTGACCTTGAAGACGAGAGAGACGGAGAATATAACCACCAACTCCCATGTGTCTGCTATTAGGTTCGACGACGGCCCACCTCCAACCAGAGGAGGCTGGGACCATCCTAGATATCCGCCAAACTTTCCCGACCGGTTTGATAACCCCTCCCGAGGACCTCCGTCTCGTGAAGAAGCCCTGGGATGGGAGAGGGGGCGGCCGCGAGGGCCACCAGCCTGGGAGAGAGAAGAGGAGATCGTCCTGGAGCCGGCAACCGTCGTGGACTACGGACACAAGCCCGTCACGCCGGTTGTCAAAGGTGAGTTCGTTCGGCCGGACCCACCCTGACGCTTGGTGACATTCTAAGAAGTATCGGCACATGTAGGTCTCACGGCCGTGTGTTTCTTTTTTCAGCTGATCTGTTTGAGGGCCCCGTGAAGACATTCGACTACGGTCACGGTTCCGGTCAGCGCAAACCGCCCGGTAGGTAATAACCTTGTCTTGTGAGATTGCAACAGTGCTAGATGATCTAGGCTGGTCTCTTCAAGGACGTATGTTTGTGATCGCAGGACCTGAGGACTGGAGGAAGGAGGAGTCAAGGACGCGAGACAAGGACCCGAGTCGGAACAGATGGGAGGATAGAGGTAAGTGTGTGGCTCTACACGCGACAGTCTGACACGTCATTTATTGGTCAAGACATGTGACTATAGAGATGGTTCTCGTTACAGATGTGGGCAAGACTCGTTGGGGGCGAGACAAGGAGAGGGCAGAGGAGGAGGAAAGGTGAGTAGACTCCTCACGATAGTCTACAATTATAATAAAGTTTAACACAACGGTGATAGTACCTGTTACAAGACGGTTATTAGCTCCAATTAGCTCTTGAGCAAGCTGCACATCATGAACACGAGCTAATACTCACACCTAGCCCTGAAGGGGTATTTCTAGTGGTGCGCAACCCTCAACGATGTCTTTCTTTAAAAGGGATTTACAATCGTCGTGAATTGAGTTTTGCTACTCTCAAGTAGTTAAATAAAATTGCACACCAACATAAGATCATTACTGCAAGGTGAGCCTTGTTTCATCTCTCAATAAACATGTGAGTCATCACTTACCATATGGTATCGAGGCAACATGTTGACTCAATGTTGCATGTGGGAGATTTATCTAGCATCGACACCAAACAACAAAGTTGCCTCTGTTTTCCAATCACCAGTCTACTAAAAGATGTCCTCCAGAACGACGATTGCAACCTCGGCTTATTCTATTCTCGCCGAGGAGGTAAAGAGTCTGAGGAGATGAAGAAGGTGGGGGAACAGATGGGTGTTTGTAGGACAACATTTATCCCAACAAGATTTCGTATCACAACTAGTTGCGATTGTCCAGTAGTTGGTTTTGTCTGGCCTTCGCGTTCGCGATGAAATTGGCCACGAAGATTATTTATTTTCTCTTTCAAATTTGGGACGTCACATTCATTCTAATAATGCTTATCTATTTATTGAATTAATTATATTGAATACTCTAATAAATATTATATTTGGAAGAAGGTCCAGGAAATGTGGATAGAAACATATAAAAAGGACGAGCACAATATGGCTTTTACAACGAGAAGAAGAACAGTTCACACTTTACACTGCTGCCAATGGACAAAGAGGTAATGGTTGCCTCTTAAAGAATATTGATCGGCACCACCTAATCCCCCGGCCTAGGTTTCATTCTATCGGAACTCATCAGGGAGGAGGGTGAAACGTGCAACACAACTTCCTAAAAGAGGAAACCTGACGAGTTCCTAGGTCAGGGGATTGGGCGGTGACGATCAATATTCTTCAAGAGGCAACCATTATCTCTTTGTCCATTGGCAGCAGTGCAAAGTGTGAACTGTGTTGTTCTTTTCATTGTAAAGGCCATATTGTGTTCGTCCCTTTTCTATGTTTCTATCCACCTTTCCTCCACCTTCTTCCAAATATAATACAATTACCTCAGAAAGGGAAAAGAGGTTTTCCTTATTGAGATATATTATATATTTGAATACTCTAATAAAGATATCACATTAAATATAACTCTCAATAATTCACATGGAACATCGCTCGGGTCACAACTAATATGCGGCCATGAAAACAAGTTGGAACACAGACTACTTTTACTTTCACGCTAAAATCATTTGGAAAGGGATTTATTCACCAAATGATTGTAATATTTGTTTTTAATCTGATACGCTCCAATAAACTTCAGCTTTTCCTCATTTGACCAATCCATCTCGAAACACTGAAACTATGCACTTGAAACAATAAACTCAACAAACAATGAGCTGAGTTGCACGGTTTTGTTGCCTCTGAACCCACTGCCGGCGGGAAGGTAGCAACACGTGGCGACAAGCAACATTCGTAGCAAGGTGTTGCCTCAGTGTAAGGCTGCCTCTAGATTCCTCACATCGTACTGTTTACGTTTACAACAGTTTTCAGTCTGATACGTGTAATAAAACAAATGTTTTATAATCGTCTGCTTCTGTATTTTTATTGCAACATTTCTCTTTAAAAAATATTGTTTTATTTTCATGGTTGTTTTTAAATTATAGAAAATATGCATGTATTAATTATTTATTTTATTTGTTATGACTTGGTTTGATTGAAAATAGCACTTTAAATGGATTCTACTGCACACCTGATAAAGACCACTTTTATTGTTTGGAACACATGTTTTAGTGGACATTTTAAATAATGAACAAAGTTCTTATATCCTCTGACCCAGGGGCTGACAATCGGGGGGTCGAAGGAGATAACTACATTGCCATTTAAAGTTGATCTTTGAGTCTTAAACTTGCAAATACCGTATTGGCTCGAATATAGCACGGCCACGCTCATACCACCCTGATATCTTGAAAGTGTTCATCGTGGTCCCTTGGTGCGCGCACACTCTACAAATAAAATTTAGGTTTGACCAAAATTACCTTAATCAGTCAAAATCAGTAATATAAGACATTTAAATAGTTTAGTATGAAAATGTACATTTTATTTATTCTATAGTTTTTTCCAAAACAATAAGGACCAGGGGGGGTCTGAAAAAAAATTAATAAATTGAAGCTTCAAAAGAGACTTTTTAAGGCAAACCTTGTCTCCTGGGAATAAGATACAACATAAAAAACATATTTCAAATTCGTGGGTGAACACTTGACATTAGCGATTTGAATGGCGAATGGTGAATGGTGTTTGTAATTGCTCTCGTATGCACCAAACTATCAGCCCTAGGGTCAGCAGGGGGCCTGGTGTGATTAGTTAATATAGCGCTCTGTTGGCTGGACCCCTCTTGCCCCTGGTGACAGGTTGCAGACCTCTATCTCAAACTGAGGGTTCACTTTCACTTTCTATTTATATTTATTTCTCATCTAGAATATAATCATACTTTTGTTTAAACAATATTGATTGTATTCTTGTAGTCAACATTCACTGGTCCTAAACAATATTGATTGTATTCTTGTAGTCAACATTCACTGGTCCTAAACAATATTGATTGTATTCTTGTAGTCAACATTCACTGGTCCTAAACAATATTGATTGTATTCTTGTAGTCAACATTCACTGGTCCTAAACAATATTGATTGTATTCTTGTAGTCAACATNAAAAATATACCCCATTTCATCCTGGATATATCTAGTAGTTGTTCAGTAAGATAACTTATTTGGTTTTCCCTTTAAAATTAATATTTCATTGTCAACAAATAGTTGAACCCCGGTAAACTGTCACCCGATATAGCAATGATATGAACATGGAGCTTAAATTATAAACCCAGGGTGACCTGGCGGTCTAGGGGTAAGGTGTCAGACTTCTGTGCTGGGGGTCCGGGGCTCAATCCTCGGTCCTGGCACGGATTTATCTGATTACCAAACCCTTCCTTCACCTCTGACAAGACATCTTGTGAATGTGGGGAATGCCAGGCCTCCACCGTGGTTCGGATTCCACGTTAAACTGTAGGTCCTCCATTTCATCTCACAATCACTCTACCATTACACATTAGCGTAAGTGTGTATAACCCGAACGGGTAGTAAGACGCGGTGATGATAATAATAATAATAATAAACCCAGAGTTTCAACTCTCAAATTGTCTGCTTTGCATAAAGGGGGTCATCTCTATTGATTATGAGGAATATGGTTCTGGCAATAAAATGGTTTTGAAAGTTGTGCATGTGTGACCGCTGCATGGGGCATGACTGAATGTCTAGTGACTTGTTATCTAGATGGAGGGGCAGACACTCTGGGGACAGGGGCTCCTCGCGGTACCAAGGCCACAACAACAACAGGTATGTTACACTCGACACTCGTCGAGAGTCACAGATAGAGAGGTAGACACTAAAACACAGTCAGAGATGGTCATAAATTAACTCAAAATTAAGAGGTAAGTTACGTGTAAACCCACCAAAATGTCGTGAGATTCTTTTTTTTTTCTGAAGTTTTATTTAGACCGTTTAAATGGCTTTCCAGAAACATTTATCTCACTCGGTCCGTTCTAGCGTTTATTTAATGATATACATTTTTTTTTTGTGGACTAGACTACTTGATTTTTTAAACGCAATGTAAATTTTATTTCATTCAACGAAAGAACATTAGTAAATTATACGAAGCAAATATTTAAAAATACAGACTAAAAAGAAACCACGCTTGCCCAATCAAACCATTCATTTTGTTAACCTCCCAACTTTGTTTTGTTGCTATACACAATTTCATCGATCGTAATATTCTCGAAACTGAAGGGAAGCTAGAATATTGTTTTTAGTTGTTTTTATCACTTTATGCACTAAAATCTGTATAATATGTTTTATTGTACAATTGTTTAAAATATTTCATTTTAATTTGATAAATCCTGTTACAACACAACATGCAATTCATTTACTTCAGATTTTTAATTTTTTTTTCATATAATTATTAATTTGTGATTTACTTAATAGCTCAAAATGGCAATAATTCTACATACAGTAGCCCCATGGCTTCTTTGGTGCTGACTGACAGTTTAGCAGCTGACTTCTGACAGTCAACATTTAAGTATATACCTAAATTTTGACTGTCAAAAGTGACAGCTGCTAAACACATGTTTTTGCAGATCATATGGTTCGACGTAGGGATACATAATTTGGTCTGGTAACGTTTCAAAGATGTCAGTCAGCACCAAAGAAGTCATGGAGCTACTGTAAGTAAATTACCGTAGTGACTCGAAAATAAGCCACACTGCTCTGACATAACCTTAATGCAGGCTATAATCACACACTTAGATAATAAGTACCAAATTTAGTATCTCTAAGATGTACATATAGTAATTTCGATATCTATCAATAGTTACTAATCGCCACAACAGATAGTGCGATATGTCACTTAAAATAGATAACCTTGGATTTCTGTGTATTTTATTCGTGCTGACAAGAAGCTGGCTACCAAAACCTTCTAAGATTAGTTTCTCAGGGCATTTTACTGGCATGTATTTTGACTACTATAGAGGACAAAGTGGATTTTATTTGCCTTTTAAAAATCTAGCTGCATAATGTTGATCGAAGCTGCTATTCTCTGGTGAGATAGTTTAGGCGTGTGTACTATACCCGGGAGTGATGAGATGGCAGACCATATTGGAAACAATTTAACTGTAAAAACCACTTGTTTTCCCTCTTCAAGTGATTTCATTTTCAGTATAAATATTGTTGCGTCAATACTGTATTATACCAGTCAGTATATTTTGGTTGTGAAGCCTCGTAATTGTCTGTCTGTCTTTTCCGAGCCAAGTTGAAGTTTTGAAGTGTGTACTCCTGTTCCTGTTACACCGATAGAAGGGTTGGGAGGCTGGAGAAAGCTTGGAGGCTCGGTCTCCTGGCCCGTGCATCTATGTGATTGGTTTACTCTCTTATTGCAGCCGAGGAGGGGAAGCCGGCCCTATCCCGCCTCCTCCAGACGCTCCTCCCCCGCCTAACCTAGCTCAAGGGGTCCCCGCGGTGTTGATAGATGATCTGCTCAGTCCACCCCAGAGAGCTGCTCGACCAGCTAGGATGGTCATCATACTGAGAGGGCCCCCTGGTTCTGGCAAAACATTCGTCGCTAAACTTATCAAGGTGCGCTATATTGTACAACAGTCAAGGTGTGCTATATCGTACAACGTTGTCAAGGTGCACTATTGTACAACACTGTGTTAATGAGGGTTGCGTGTTACTACAGGACAAGGAGGTGGAGATGGGCGGGTCTGCTCCTCGTATTCTGTCTCTTGATGACTACTTCATGGTCGAGGTGGAGAAAGAAGACAAGGATCCAGAGACAGGACGCAAGATAACCACCAAGGTCAGTACATAGATGTTCCGTGAGAGATGGATTGCGAGTCGAACAATGTCCCTTGTCGATCAGGTAATGGAGTAAGAGTGAGTCGAACAATATCCCTTGTCAATCAGGTAATGGAGTATGAGTGAGTCGAACAATGTCCCTTGTGAGTCGAACAATGTCCCTTGTCAATCAGGTAATGGAGTATGAGCGAGTCGAACAATGTCCCTTGTCAATCAGGTAATGGAGTATGAGTGAGTCGAACAATGTCCCTTGTCAATCAGGTAATGGAGTATGAGCGAGTCGAACAATGTCCCTTGTCAATCAGGTAATGGAGTATTGAGTGAGTCGAACAATGTCCCTTGTCAATCAGGTAATGGAGTATGAGTGAGTCGGACAATGTCCCTTGTCAATCAGGTAATGAAGTATGAGTGAGTCGAACAATGTCGCTTGTCAATCAGGTAATGGAGTATGAGTGAGTCGAACAATGTCCTTTGTCGATCAGGTAATGGAGTATGAGCGAGTCGAACAATGTCCCTTGTCGATCAGGTAATGGAGTATGAGCGAGTCGAACAATGTCCCTTGTCAATCAGGTAATGGAGTATGAGTGAGTCGAACAATGTCCCGTGTGAGTCAAACAATGTCCCTTGTCAATCAGGTAATGGAGTATAAGTGAGTCGAACAATGTCCCTTGTCAATCAGGTAATGGAGTATGAGTGAGTCGAACAATGTCCCGTGTGAGTCAAACAATGTCCCTTGTCAATCAGGTAATGGAGTATGAGTGAGTCGAATAATGTCCCTTGTGAGTCAAACAATGTCCCTTGTCAATCAGGTAATGGAGTACGAGTACGAGGCAGCTATGGAGAAGCACTACCAGAGCTCCCTTCTGAAGGCGTTCAAAAAGACGGTCAACGACGGCTACTTCCCGTTCATCATTGTGGACTGCATCAACGACCAGGTGAAACAGTTTGAGGAGATGTGGAGCTACGCCAAGCAGAAGGGTTTCCAGGTGTACATCTGCGAGACGGACATGGAGCTGGCCGCGTGCTTCAAGCGGAACATCCACAACAGGTCGGAGGAGGACATCTCCAAGATAATCAACAACTGGGAGGACACTCCCAAACACTACCTCAAGACTGACGTCAGATCACTGCTACAGGCCGAGGCCATCACCGAGGTAACAAGTAGTTGTGTGTGTTCTCTGTCCGGCCTCTCTCTCTCTCACACACCGCTGCGGATAGGTTTCTCACAGCCGCTCTATGACTGCAGGTGGAGATGGAAGACACAACAGTCGAGGAGGAGGTGGTCGAGGAGGTGGTAGCAGAAGGGGAGGAAGGCGAAGAGAAGGTTGACGAGCCTGGACCCGAGATTGACGAGGTAGGGCACTGACGGGTCATCGGTATGCTTATATATTCCATCGGTCTTTAAAACCCAATAATGAAACTTTATACACAAACCATCACCTGCAATATTTAAGACCACAAAATCATCATCATCATCGTTTTCAGCCAGGTCACTTTGTTATATCGCCTCCAGCGTCCTCTCTCTCTCTCTCTCTCCACCATTCTTCTCCCCTTGCTTTACACTCCCTTATTGGTCTCCTTTGTAACCTTCTACTCGTATCCATCTCTAATATTGAAAATAATTGTAAACTAGGAGGCTACAGTGAACATTAGATAACATTGACATTGATAAAGATAAAGATAAAGGAAACACTAACGAGTGTCACTCTTGGAACTATCTGGTCTTTGGAGCTTACAACTGTTTGCGAAATGCTCCGTATCACAACACCCCATACGAGGGGAAATTATAAACCTACGTAGCCCAGTTCATGTAAATAAAAGAAAAAGGATGTATAGTCAGAAAGTTGTGGGGGGTGGGGAAACAGACGTCTAAGAACATTTTGAATAGTGATTTTTTAATGATGTGAAAATACAAATAAAAGATATCTTAAAAACTATGTTTGTTTGGCAGAGTCCTGGTGTCGGAACGTTGGTTTCCTGTAAATAGCAGCTCAATACTCGTTTGGGTACCGGTTACGCTGATGTGTCAGGGATGAGGAGCCTTAGGATTTTAGGAAGTGTACCTGCATTTGCGTGTAGCGAGAGCGGGGAAAACCACCCTCATTACATCCCGACGGGACTTTAACTCCGATCCAGTCTCTTGTAATGGTGACTCCTTAGACCATCTGACCACTGAATGACCATCTTGCATAAGAGAGTATGAGTAGCACAGGGCTCTCTTCTGATGACTCTTTAGAACGTTGTCTGACTCATGGAGGACTGGGTACTCGCTGGGTTTGGGCGCTCGAATCCCTAGCATTCAAACATCAGTACATGTTTGAAATAAGGACTCGAATCGAATATAATGAAATATTATCCAAGTCAAGTCAACGTTCGGATATTTTTTGTTAATTTAGTAATAATAATAATAATACCACTTAACTACTACTTCTATTGGTGACAATTCAAGGATGGAATATTTTTGAAGCGGGTAAGCTATGTCCAAGTTAGGATGTTTCTCACCCCCCTAGTTTGAAATAACATGGGAGGGATGCTAATTTAGAAGCATGGGGTGGGACCCTTTTTACAATACATATGTAATAGTTTGATGAATTTAGTTAAAACTTGGTAGTTAAATGTTATCCAGAGGAGAACTCATCATTTTGTTCAACGCGGATATCCAAAGACCTGTATCGGTGGACACGTGGTCTAAGGAGCTTTGGGTTTACACTCTCCCTACACGTAAATGCTGATACAAATCTTCTCTTTGAGGATCTCCAACACATGAGTATAGTTAAATACATTTAAAAGCAATATATCTGTGAATTTTTTTTTTACACGTCAACTTTACATTATAGTGATTTTTGAAAATGTTCCCTACTCCAATACACTTTATGAGAAAGTCTGTACGATTGTAAGATATTCCTTCACAGAAATGTTGCTAAATAAGATCACCTCATTGGCCTAGTTGTCTTGAGTTCCTGGCTACAGATCCAGAGGTCCTGGGTTCAATTCCCGGCACAATCTCTCTGTGAAGTGGTGGGGTCACTCTCAGCCTCGTCAGGACGGAAGTAGCACCCCCGGTTCTGTTCAGAAAACATGGCCCCTTCTAATCGCAAATGTTGGTCCTAGTCTCGCTAGTGGCGGCGCCCGCTCGGTCGCTAATAAATGCGCATATTAAACCAAAATTGAATCTTTTCGCAGAATTGATTATTTGACCTTTTAAATGTGAATTATGGTCAATTTTTATTGATTTAAATGCGATTTAATGGCAACATTTCCATAACGCAAAGTTTATGCGAGCTTATACTATAGCGGCCATTTTGTGACAAGTACATAGGAAGATAAAGAAAGCTATATATATATATATATATATATTGGATATGTTAGGTGCATAAACGTGTAACTTTAATGTTTCTACTGTTTGCTCTCCACCACTTAAAATAAAAGCTGATTTACTACCATTTTTCTACACAAATCCGACCTGTTATTTCACTTACCACAAATCCCAGTCTCTGAACGAGGAGTCCAAGTGAAGTCACTTGTTCCGACAAACTGTTTGCGCTTCATTATTTTATGTTACATCCTAGCGCTTATAAAGAAATCTACGCGCTGAACAGTATGTTACACTCTAAACACATCGGAGGGAGTGTGGAACGTGTAATGCAGAGGAAAACAAAGGAATTACTGGGCAGTAATGACCGATTTTCTCAGAGAGGCGGCCATTGTAGCAACGTAAAGTGTGAGCCGTGTTCTTCTTTTCATTGTGAAAGCCATTTTATGTTTGTTTCCTTTTTATTTGTTTTTTTTTATTTATCTTTACTGCACCTTCTTCCAAATATAGCACAATATTTCAAAAAGTGGGTTTCCTTAAAGATTTTATTTTTAGAAATATTTGACATTACTCTAAGTTATAATCGTAATCACGATGTCTGACAGTGTAAATGGTACAATGTGTACAATATCCTAAAATATAACTGACAAGAAAACACAATTATTTGTTGGCAACCAGCCTCGATTAATTAATGAGTTGTATTTTGTCTAGCACTAGATTAAGGCAGGTTTGATCGGCTCGGTACGTACACTCCGTCTACGGCAGGAGAGCTGTTGAGGGGTAACTAGAAGAACACCCTTTATTGAAAACACCGGCTCAAATAAACCAACGTCAATCTATTCGGAAATAATAATTATTTTCTTAGTAATACCTTATTATCAATAGGTTGACATTAGCGACTTACAGAACGTTATGTTAGCCGTCACTCAACAACTCTTCTACCATAAACAGGATTGCCAACCACGCGGAAAACATGCTGGACACAACACTGGAATATATATTTGTGAATTTGACTGCATGCTTCATAAAATCTTTGCACGGGACTATTTATACTTTTTAGCGGGATATTTTTTGCAAGCACGAGTGTTTCAAAGAGGTGGCCCAATGGCTAAATAATTGTACAGTAATGGAAATTGATAAAAAAAAACAAGAAAAAAACTAATAAGTACAAATTTTATTTAGAAAGCCTACCTGGGGAAATAGGAAAAGTGTGGGAATAATATGATCTAAATAGGTGACATCTTCCTTCCTAGTCTACTATAGAAGACAGAAGAAAGAATATGTCACCTTTGTGTATTGGAGTCTTCCCACAGTCTCTCTTCTTTCTCAGGTAGGCTTTGTTTTAATCAAATTTATACTTATTATTTATTTTTCCTTTTTCTTTATTTTTTATGAATTTCCATTATTTTAAAATTACAGTATTGAAGGTTTGGACTCCATTTTTTCAATTCAAAGTGAACTTGAATCTCAAACATGAAATATTCTCAAAGTTTGAATATGTTTTGTTGATTGTTTTATTCTTGAATTAATATTGTATTTGGCTTAATTCTCTAACTTTATGCACTAAAATAATTTTTTAAATGTTTTATCACACTTTTTTTTCGTAATATTTCATTATAATCTGATAAATCCATTTATCATCAAAACTTACAATTCAATTGAACATAAATTAGATATTTCATCTGTCAATATTTTGATTGTCAAAGTTGATACTTCTTTAGAAGCCAAGTTGACGTTTTGAGGCTTTGCATACCCCGTCATCATACATTAAATAAATAACATTTTTAATGCGAAATCATTTGGATGAAGAGAAAAAGAAATAAATTGTAACTGTTAATGAACCGAGAATTCACTTTTAGAATCCAAGATTCACAATAGCAGGAACCAAGCAGGACGTCTATAGCTACGTTGATCCCAGGCCTTTAAAGAACCATTTACTAGTTTTGTCGCGGTTATTACCAATAGAGGTGTAGGTCATGGTCTCGCAGTAGACAAGACAGCCGAATCTCGGTCGGGTGGTTTTTCCCCCTCTCTCTCTCCATGCAAATGTGAGAACACTTCCTATAAATACAACCTTCCTAATCCCTTAAACCACCAGCGTAATTTGTACCTAGGCGTATAACCCGAATGTTGTCACATGACACAAATTTTATTTTTTGTATACCATCCATTAAGTGTATTTAAGGCAAAGAGAAAGTCTTATCGAAAAACAAAGCACACTCTATCATCATTTTCCGCTGAACGTATCTTTTCTAGGAGACCTTGTGGTCTAGGGGTAAGGTGTCAGACTTCTGTGCTGGCGGCCAGGGTTCAATCCTCGGTCCCGGCACAGATTTATCTGATTACCAAACCCTTCCTTCACCTCTGACAAGACATCTTGTGAATGTGGGGAATGCCAGGCCTCCACCGTGGTTCGGATCCCACGTTAAACTGTAGGTCCTCCATTTCATCTCACAATCACCCTACCATTACACATTAGCGTAAGTGCGTGTAACCCGAACGGCTAGTAAGACGCGGTGATAGTAATAATTATTATTATTATTATTTTTAAAATTAAAATATAATAAATTCGCAGCAAATGTAATTTTTGTAATTTTTTTCCAGCTGTAATAAAACCATTCTTAAGAGAAAAAAATTATTTTTAAGAATTTTTTAACAAAGTTAAAATTTTTCCATGATGAAAAATCAAATATTTATTTGCCATAATATAAGATCTCTACGTCTGGTCTCGGTTGCTCTTTTTTGGGTCCACGGCCCTCGTCTACCTTACACCCCCTTGGGTTCGAGTGTAGGGCACGTGAGACACGGTGAAACCAACAGTTGAATATCCGTCCGGGGTGTCGTGGAATTGAATGACAACTTGTTCTCCTCGCGCCACCAAACTGTTGACGTCACCACACTAAGAAAATTAAACTTTCCGTTTGTACTGGAGAAATATTTGGTTTATTTCTGACCAAAACACTACAAAATTTCTGCCCTTAACTAGTT
Organism: Timema shepardi; assembly: GCA_902151425.1. Taxonomy (NCBI): domain Eukaryota; kingdom Metazoa; phylum Arthropoda; class Insecta; order Phasmatodea; family Timematidae; genus Timema; species Timema shepardi. The sequence continues at coordinate 17,479 of CABFVX010007706.1, forward strand.
AACCATACATTTCCACCTTAAACACTTAAAACAGCTGATTAACTTTTATGCTGATTAATATTTTGCTCAATTAAATGTATAAAAACAATATGTTTGTGTTCCCAGCCCTGAAAATAAAATGAACCCAGGGATGGCCACGGCCACTGTCTAGCCCTGCCCTCGATTGGCTATCTTATTGTGTCAATCAGCACAGCTTGTGTTTGTCTTCATTGATATTGTTGTTTTTTTAGTTTTACAAGGTTTGTGATACACATGTTGTTCACGACTACCTTAAACACACCATACACACAACACCCAGACCCCGCTCGCTAAGCCACAAGTAATAATATTGCTTAGTTTCTAAAGTGATGTTGATTTCCTTCTATGACAGATATAGACTATATTTGTTATAATATTTCAACAGATGCCGTTGGCTCGATGAGTGTTGTCGACAAATTGCTCCTCGGCTCGAGCAATTCACTTGTTATTTTAAACCATCGCAATCTTATTTCTACGTTTCTGGCAGGGAATGACACTTTCCTGGATTAAACTTCACTTGTGCGTGTGAATTTGAGATCTTACATAATATTGTTAGTTTTAAATTAATATATGCAATAATTACCATAAGACATCTTATAACTAGACTATTTAAACGTTAATACACCTATTGATATATCAACTCTATCCAGGGAATGTTTGGTGAAAATGGTTTACATTTTATGAACACCTAACCTTGTTTAAAATTGTATTTTGTGTTTGATTGATTATAAATATTATTTACACCGGAGATAAAACTATTTCACGATTTCTTTGTTGTTTGAAAACTAGTGTTTGTCTTGATAATTATTATTGTTAATATCAGAGAAATTATTGATGTGAGGGTTTAACCTATCTTTTGTGTGAATATGTTTGATAACAAATATAGATTCTCTAGAGAGTTAATATGAGATATTAACGATGGACAGATATTTATACCTTTGTATCTCTATTCGTGGATACACATTCCAGCCTTGATATCTTTTCATATTCCGGCCATTGGCTCCTCTATTTATTTTCATTTTAAATGGAGGTGTGCAAATCAGGTCGAAATACAGAGCTACCCCTGTTGACCCCGCAACCAACTGCGTTATTTTACCTGGTTCTGCTTGATATCATATGATGATGATTGTGTTGTTTTTCTGAATAGATTTAAGTTTTTAACAGCCGGTACCTGGACAATTAAGTACCCATGGATTTGTATTCTTAATTCAACATTTAAACTATATTTACACTGCTGCCACTTGATATGGTAACACAGTTCACATTGTACACTGCTGCCACTTGACATGGTAACATAGTTCACACTTTACACTGCTGCCACTTGACATGGTAACATAGTTCACACTGTACACTGCTGCCACTTGACATTGTAACGCAGTTCACACTGTACACTGCTGCCACTTGACATGGTAACATAGTTCACACTGTACACTGCTGCCACTGGGCATGGTAACACAGTTCACACTGTACACTGCTGCCACTTGACATGGTAACACAGTTCACACTGTACACTGCTGCCACTTGACATGGTAACACAGTTCACACTGTACACTGCTGCCACTTGACATGGTAACACAGTTCACACTGTACACTGCTGCCACTTGACATGGTAACACAGTTCACACTGTACACTGCTGCCACTTGACATGGTAACACAGTTCACACTGTACACTGCTGCCACTTGACATGGTAACACAGTTCACACTGTACACTGCTGCCACTTGACATGGTAACACAGTTCACACTGTACACTGCTGCCACTTGACATGGTAACACAGTTCACACTGTACACTGCTGCCACTTGACATGGTAACACAGTTCACACTGTACACTGCTGCCACTTGACATGGTAACACAGTTCACACTGTACACTGCTGCCACTTGACATGGTAACACAGTTCACACTGTACACTGCTGCCACTTGACATGGTAACACAGTTCACACTGTACACTGCTGCCACTTGACATGGTAACACAGTTCACACTGTACACTGCTGCCACTTGACATGGTAACACAGTTCACACTGTACACTGCTGCCACTTGACATGGTAACACAGTTCACACTGTACACTGCTGCCACTTGACATGGTAACACAGTTCACACTGTACACTGCTGCCACTTGACATGGTAACACAGTTCACACTGTACACTGCTGCCACTTGACATGGTAACACAGTTCACACTGTACACTGCTGCCACTTGACATGGTAACACAGTTCACACTGTACACTGCTGCCACTTGACATGGTAACACAGTTCACACTGTACACTGCTGCCACTTGACATGGTAACACAGTTCACACTGTACACTGCTGCCACTTGACATGGTAACACAGTTCACACTGTACACTGCTGCCACTTGACATGGTAACACAGTTCACACTGTACACTGCTGCCACTTGACATGGTAACACAGTTCACACTGTACACTGCTGCCACTTGACATGGTAACACAGTTCACACTGTACACTGCTGCCACTTGACATGGTAACACAGTTCACACTGTACACTGCTGCCACTTGACATGGTAACACAGTTCACACTGTACACTGCTGCCACTTGACATGGTAACACAGTTCACACTTTATACTGCTGCCACTTGACATGGTAACACAGTTCACACTTTATACTGCTGCCACTTGACATAGTAACATAGTTCACACTTGACATGGTAACATAGTTCACACTTGACATGGTAACATAGTTCACACTTGACATGGTAACATAGTTCACACTTGACATGGTAACACAGTTCACACTGTACACTGCTGCCACTTGACATGTAACAGTTCACACTTTATACTGCTGCCACTTGACATGGTAACATAGTTCACACTTGACATGGTAACATAGTTCACACTTGACATGGTAACATAGTTCACGCTTGACATGGTAACACAGTTCACACTGTACACTGCTGTGAATCTCTAAGCTAGATTATATTCTAATTAGTGTCCCAGTTACTAAGTTAATATTGTTGTCAGGCCGATATTTACATGTGTTTAAAAACTCAATTCTGTAAATTGCAATGTTTGTTTGTGTTTGTTGAGTACTCACGTGTGAGTGGACCTAAAAACAATGTATGTGTTTATTTTTAAAGATCCTAATATTTGGAGCCAGAACCAAGTGTGTCTGGGAATGAGTGTAATATATCATGTTTGGTTTGTAGAGTTGATCCGACTGCACTGGTAAGACATAGGCTATGTTGGTGAAGGTTTGTCCTCCAGGTTAGGCAACAAGCAGCGCTGTGTGCAATTGGAGGTAATGTAATCAACTGAGTTGATCTATATTTAAAGTGTTTGTACCTGTGAGTCAGAACAGTGTGCTTGTTTCACAGGAGCTTTCAAAGAACCCCTTCACCAGCAAGTGGGAGTGGGAGGAGTCTGCCGGCGACAAACTCAGTGAGTACCCCGACCGTTTCCTTGTGCTCTCTGTGCTACTGCCGTGTGTTGTCAGTCGTTGAGGTTGGTAACTCTCTTGTCTTGTCTCGCAGAGCGCTTGGACGGGCTGGCCAAGAAGTGCAAGGGAGACGCCAAACCTCAGACTCTGGAGGACTGGCTCCAGCTGACCGACTGCTACGACAAGCGCCAGACCACGCCGGGCAAGAAGAGGGTGAGTAGCTCGTGCTAGGCTGGGCCAAACAGTTTCATACTTTCTCCCCACGCAAATGCAGCTATATTTTCTTTAAAATTATACCTTCCTCGTTCCTATTCGACTAGCGTAATTAATTCATGCGTGTAACACGAACAGGTACTAAAGAATAAAATAGTTTATGGTTTCTCGAGCGGTAACTAGAGTTCCACTTGTGTGTGTACCCACTGTTTGTCCCTTGCGCCTTACACTTCCTAGTTGACAGTCCTGACCTAGCGCCCGCCATAGTCCTCGGAGTGACGGCTGCCACCTCTTGCCAACAGTGCCGAGTTGGTTTTTACTCTTGTATCCAGCCACCTACTTTTCAAAATAGGTATTCTTATTGAATAAACCTGAAATGTTGGTCTGGTTTATTTTCCCAAGGTGCGCTGGGCCGATCTGGAGGAACGTCGAGAGCAGGAGAAGATGCGCGCCATCGGTTTTGTGGTCGGCCAGACGGATTGGACACGTATGACGGACCCGACGTTCGGTCAAGGAGCACTCACACAGACCAAGTACATCTAGACATCAACAAAATGGCTACGAAATACCTTGATTGTTTTACTAATAGTTCTCCGAGCATATAGATAGCGTCGGCTCTCGAATGATTAGCCGCTTCTGTCTGGTTTTGTGCACGACATTCCTGCCGGATGATTCCGAAGGACAAGATGGAATCGAGGCACTACAAACACTTTTTATACTCTCTTTAACAATGTTAGTTGTATTCTATGTGTACAGAATATATCATAGCCTTTTTGTTTTGCTTGCGATAAAAGATAAGTTTTATTTTGTTTGTAATTCTGAGGGGGGGAAGTTTGAAGGTCAGGGTTGGTACGCCTGGAACAGCCACTGTCACACGTGGCGACCTTGTTCCGCTAGTTCTCTGTTGGGATTGTAATAGTAGAGTACTGTTTCTAACCTAGTTTTTATCTGGCAATTTAATTAAGTTTATCAGGGAGTTAATCAGCCATCTTTGGCAAAATTAAGTTTCTATATTCTATGAACTTGTCTTTATATCAAAACTAGAAGTTGTGCATGCTCAAGTAGACTCCTAGACAAATTAAGAAATAAGTTACTTTAGTTTGTTTTTTTAATCTAAGAAGATTTTTTTTTATCTAAAAAGTAATACAAATAAATAACTGATCACTATGCTAAGGGCACTGATGTTAGTGCTGTCGATGTATGCTAATTACTTATCGGAGAATATCTTACCAGTCATGTTTATGTATTATATTGAACCTGTCTACAAATATTGTCTATTGTCTAGTTTAACTTTTAGAAAGATATGTCTAGAATATCGATCTGTTCGATTGTGAATCTTGCATCGCAATGTTTATCTTGTGGCCATATCTGGTCGTGTTTTACGCGCCATGTTGTGTGTGACAGAAGACGATGATGTTCATTTGAATCTGTCATAAGTGCAAAACAATGTCCCCATTTGACTTAATTATGTGTATGTTTCTTATAATAAAATAAAATATGTATTAAGTGTGTACCATATTTCATTTTCCCATTCGACCCTAAAAAATTTTTTATCACGGCTGCAAGACAAATGAATTTTACTCTTGATTTCTTTAGAATTATTTTGTGTCTTTCTTTTGGCGAAACATAATTTATCCTGGTTTTTATTTGGCAAGCCGCACATTTTCCGTCAACCTTTATTTGACAATTTGAAGATTATGTTTGAAGTTTTGTACTGGATATTGTTGGTAAGTACGTGTTCATGTTGAATATATTTATACTATTACTATTGTTACCCGCCTCGGTGGCGTAGTTGGCTAACGCGCTTGTCGTGTTGAGCTCAACCGCTGAGGATGGGGAGATCGAGGTTCGAATCTCGGTCGGGTGAACTGGGGGTGGTTTTTTCCTAAATGGTTTTCCATTCTCCCTCCACGCAAATGCGGGTTCACTTCCTCTAATTCAACCTTCCCAATTCCTAATCCATTAGAGTAATTAGTACTTAAAGCGTTTAACCCGAACGGGTAGTAAGACGCAGTGCTAAATATTATTATTATATATTACTATTGTTAATTTGTGTCTCGCTGAGTTTGCGTTAAATATTCGACAAGATGGGATAAAATCGACCAGATAATTTATAAAATGAATGTTTTACCTAACACAATTCACTATCATATACTCTGATCTATTGATTTATAATGTATACCTTCTATGAGTCACCAAAGTCACAAAAACTTGTTTTTGAATAAATTGATGCCTTGTGTTGATTCAGGTAAGATACCCCTATTTTTTTGTTTACTTGATTATATTCATCATTAATCGATGTAGGATAGACAGAAATAATATTAACACACAAATAATATATTTTGACCACAATTTCAAAAGCAATTATTTTCCGTTTCAAATACTTTATACTTCGTACACAGGGACCTGGAAAATGTCTGAACGAATTTTTATTAAATTTCCAGAACTCTTAAATATTCACTTTGTAAAATGCGCAGCTTTATATATATTAGTCAAAATAATATTTCTTTTTCAATTAACAAACCCAGCATATTTATTTTCTGCTGACCAGACTAATATAAATTCTCTCAAGGTCAACATGTGTTTTACGTCTCTCTTCACCTTCAGCCGCGCTTCTTAATGAAGTTAAGCTGTGGCGCTTTGTGTGCACAAGATTTTGATTACAGCGTAGGAAGAAAGAACTAAGAAAGTGTGTCTCACAACAATAATATATATATATATAAATATATAAAAAGAAAAGTCCTGACTCATCACCGCCCAGCCCAAACCCTCGGACCGGGGAAAGCTGAAATATTGCACGGAGGTTCCCTTTATGCCGTAGACAAGGAATAAGGCCGGGTTTTTCGAAATTCCCACGGGATAGGGAATAAAGAAAATTTATATTTTCGCTTTAAAGTTGCCTTATTTCCGTAACTATAATTATTAGAGACTTCAAATTTGGCATGCAATTAGGTAATTATAATCACTAATAATTATTTTCACGATCTCTGAAAGAGAATAAATATACATTAAAAATTAATTTTAATTTAAGAAAACCTGATATAATTGACTTGTAAGTCATGATTTATCTTATGAAAATAAAATCTATATTGATAAAAGGAAGTGTGTGTGTGTGTTTGTGTGGATGCGATGCCCGCTAAATCTACGGCGCGCAGAGAACTGAAATTTTTGACATAGGTGGACGAAAGGGGGTCCGAATGCACCTCGAAGCTGGATTTTTAAATTTCTAATTAGCTTTTTAATTAGGCTATTTTGAAGAAATTATTTTTAATCCTATTTAGGATAACGTTACCATTTGAAATTGGCCAGGGGGGGGGG
>CABFVX010007707.1:0-29037 GCA_902151425.1 Timema shepardi
TTCACTCTTCGTGGTTGTAGACTTGGTGTTATTTAACTCATATTTGCTTCTTGCTTGTAACGTTGATCTCAAGCAACGTTACAGGTTAAACATAGTACACGTATACAAGCCCCTAAACAGGGTAATTAAAGCCCAATTAGGCCATGAACTATCTAATACTGCTCCCATCAAGTGAGAGTCGACGTTCCCTAAATAATAGAAGGTATAGAGTGGCCTCACAACAAAACAATATATATTACGGTCACTCGACATAATACAGTTCTAGAAGAACATCTAAAAGGTAGCCAAGCGACCACAAAATAATAGCTCTGAACTATCACAGCTGTATTAACTTTATGTTAACCGTGTTAAGATTTTATACAACAATCAGTCTAGCCCCAACTAACTCTAGAAGATCCAAGACACAGCCAGAGGCCACACAAAGAGACAGAACGTGCGTCAAACAAGATTTGTTCGGAAGGAACAGATTGCCCGCTTATCAATCAACAAGATCACGTGGTCACATGAAACCAATTAATACAGATTATATTTGACCAATGAGACCTAATTAAGGTAGATTGTAGAATCGTGAAGCTACCCACCACCTACACTCCTACATATAGGCAACCTCATGACCAATGCAAGCAAAACTTAACCAGTGTAATCCCAGTGGTAAACGAGTAATCCCTAGAGGGATCGCAAACCTAGATTCCAAATCAAAATGGACAAACAGTCTATATCGAGCAGATCGGCGACGTAAATGTTCAATGTTGAAATCCACGGAGCGGCGGGACGCTATTTGGCGGCTCCGTTCAATGCCATGGTACTTCTAGCTGTCAGTCGTAGAAAAATACTAAATTATCAATGGGTTCTCTAGAAAATTGAATATCGTTCTGTGTCAATATTTGGTCATACATGATATTAAATAGGCTCCCTGATTGAAAGGAGAGTAGGAAAGAAAGACAGGTGTGGTCAGCCAATCACTTTACAGGGGGAATAGCCGTCTCAGGGGTGGATGCCAAAAGCGGGTGTTCACGCATACGCGAAGAATAGACGATGGATAAGGGTCACCAGAAATAGTTGGAATGAATGTTTTTCTGTGAATGGAAGCTCCACTATAGTTAAATGTGGCTCATCAGTGATGATCCCAGAACACAATTGCATCGGCCTGGTCGTGGTAAGTCCAATCATAACTCGGTTCTTGTCGAGTCGTTATTTCCTTGAGGGAGGGAAGGAACACTTGACTGTGTGAGATAATTCCTATTAGCTCGGCACACAGCTAAATGCATTTTTTAAGATACGCAATCATGTTTATCGAAAATCCTTTCTTAATAACACCTATAAATTAACTTATTGATGTAAATTGTATTAGATTCAACATAATACAAATTTACAAACGATATTGGTTCTGCGAATTAAAAAAGAAGTGTTTTAAGGACCTAATATAACCTTCACCAATTCCAAGCTATTTATTAATACATGGGCTTTACTTATGTTGCTGGAATAGACTTATTTTGGGAATCAACTTTTTTCACCAGATTAACTAACTGTTCAAGCTATACGCAGTCAATACAAATTAAATCTTGGATTATTTCACAAGTTCTTTTTGTTTTTGTATACTTTTTAGTCCTAAAATAAAGTGTATAGTTAAACAAAACACAATATTATTATTGTTTTTCTTATGATACGAGTCTTCTGTCATGTATGTATTTATATCATCCCTCAGGTCGTACTGAAGGGGGGGATTGTTTGTAGGTTAATCCCACCTCCTTGTGAAAGGATTAATTACTATTTTTTTTATATATTCATCATCAATGCTTAGGCTAGTAGCTTTTTCGAGTCTTGTATTATTCATAACAGCAACAACCCCAATTGTGTTTATAAGAATTTTAAATGGCTTCAATTGAGATTCATTCTCAAAAGATTATTAGCAGCTCCTACTAGGGGAATTTATCATTAGTCACCTCAAGTAGAAAATTCCCCTTCCAGAGCAATTTCTGAGTAAGTTCCCTGAATATTTATCAAACTATTAAGATAAATACACAAAGAGGTAGGCACCAAATTCATAAATATTCAATGAAATTCAAAAATTTAGTCTAAGAATATGTTGTTAGTAGCTGGTATGATGACCTGGCCCACTCGAGATAGTATTGTGATTTTTAACGTTATTCCCCCCCTCCTGCCCCCCTCCTCCTTCCTCCTCCTCCCCTCCTCCTGACTTCTTCCCCCTACCACCACCCTAGCCTACCAACCCAGGACATGTTGGTTCTTGATGATTAATTAATAATGATTGTTAAAAATTATTGTTAATTGATTATTGTTAATTAATTGGTAGGATAGAGGTGTTGGAGTTTTTATTCATTGATTAGGGCGTTGTAGTTTATTATGGCTGTTGGGGGTAGAATGAACATTGGCTCTTCTGTCATAAGACTTTGTCGGACTGTCTAGCACGAACCTCGCGCTATGGTTGCCGGGGCTAGAGTGTGATAAATGGTTCCCCTGGCTTGAGACCCCCCTCCTCCTTCTCAAACCTGGCGCCAGTCTGCCAGGTCGACAAGACAAGAATAGATCGTGACCTCAACAACCTTGGGTTTTCCCAATGACGTCATCGCAACCCCTGGGTTTTTTCACCGCTAGAGAGCATGGAGACAGCTCTAATTATGCACAATCAGGGGCCACGGAATCCGCAGCTAGGGGCCGCTATCCCCGGCACAAAAGTCTACTAAAATTGTTTGTTTGGTATCGTCTTTCACAATGCACGGATGTGTGTATCCGTCATGGACCGAAGCAGTAAGGTAGAATTTTTCCAGAGTTTATGTTGTGTGAGGGAGAGTACAAAACAACTCTCCCCCCGAGCGTGATATGAATACACGACCTCCATCTGCCATAACGTGTACCCAACCCCAATAACTCTTAGACAACAGAGAAATTTAATGTTTCCGTATATAAAAAGTCATAAGTAATACAATTATTTAATGGCCGTAAATATATTTTGACGAAATAATATATAACAGGGATGAATACATGGTGACAGTTTGGCGGGTCGTCAATACAAGAATATATCGTGCCCACGAATGATGGCGCATTGATTTTCCCTGGCGCCAGGTTGGTGGACAGCCAAGGCAAGTCAGGACAAGAATAGGTCTTGACCTTGGCAACCTGGGTTTTCCCTGGCACCAGAATGGCTGTCCAACAAGACGTGTTGAGACAAGAATAGATATTGAGGGCATCGGGGTTTTCCCTGGCGCCAGGTTGGTGAGCAGACAAGTCGAGACAAGAATAGATCGTGACCCTGTTCTTCTCGTGACGTCGAATGAGGGAGGGAGGGTAAAAAGAAGGGCCCCCACTTGGTTGTCTATTTATAAGCGTTTGTAGAGCAGTTCAAGATGGACAAGTTAGAGCAGCTGGTAAATATTGTTGACGCAGTGCAGACCGTAAAATTGTGCGATATAACCGTAGATCAAAAGTACTCGGTGGATAAATTAAAAGCGGTCAACACAAAGTTCGGGAGACGCCTAATAGCTTATCTAGATGGCGAGTTTTTTGTATTTTTACCCTGTCGTTTTGGTACTCTAACAGATGAAGACGTGTGTGAGTTAAATAAAGAAAAACTGGTATTTACCTGCGCCAGAGAAAAACCAGGTGCACCTACCATTGTGAACTTTGAATGCGTTTAAGAGACGCGGCAGTTAACAACAACAACAACATCGGGCAGTGGGGCCGTTAATACATGTGCATCATGGACCCTACAGAACGTTTAGCTCTCAGGTACAATCACCATGTCTAGATCCGGCTATATTAATTTAATGTTTGTGGATCATACGACTGAGGGGCGTGCCTATATGACGGTTGAGAATATTCACAGTGTAGCGATGAGTGATAGACATGTAATTTACAAAGTAGAAGAGCGAGGCTACATAGAGTTTTGCGACTCTACCTGTCACACGATAAGAGCGATGGAAGTACTACCCTACGAGAGAATTGAGGAAACAGTTGTAACTAGATTTCCCGGAAATAACGCTACATAGTACCCGGCCGGCTACAGTATGAGTTGGGGGGTGGGTTGAGGTTGGTGAAACTGACGGGATGCGGCGAAGGGCTGGACATAAGTACACTACTCATCAGGGAAGCATCCTGATACGAATGGGCGCCACTTGTTCTTTTGAAACGGGGAACCAAGACCCGGCAAGCTAATCGTAAGTTAACCTTTAGGCTGCCACCATGTGTGGTGACCTCGAGGGAAAGTTCAGTTATGCCCCTCTCCAAAACCCGCTAGTCAACTTCAGTTAATCACCGAATAGCAACATGAGTTTCAAGCAGATGTAATTTAAGAAAAACCCGGTACATAAAAAAGGTTAATGCGTATTAAATCATAAATCATAACTAAATTATAGAGTGTCTATAAATCATAGGTAGCTGTGCACCTTTTCAGAATCAACAAGTGTCTATGTACACATAACAAAATGATGTGGTGTTTATGCACTCCTAAAAAAGTTATAGTGTCTTTAAATCATAGGTAACTGTGCACCTGTTCAGAATCAACCAGTGTCTATGTACACATAACAAAATGATATAGTGCTTATGCACTCCTAAAAAAAGTTATAGTGTATATAAACCATAAGTAACTGTGCACCTTTTCAGAATCAACAAGTGTCTATGTACACATAACAAAATGATATAGTGCTTATGCACTCCTAAAAGTTATAGTGTCTATAAATCATAGGTAACTGTGCACCTTTCCAAAATCAACAAGTGTATATGTACACATAACGAAAATGATATTGTGCTTATGCATTCCTAAAAAAAAAATTATAGTGTCTATAAACCATAGGTAACTGTGCAGTGAAAATGACAGGTCCATCTAGGACGGCCCTGGCGACTTGCGTGGCTTGCGCCTGGTCTGTCTGTCCAAACTGGGACCCGGGATCCTGAACTCCTCCCGTGAAATCAAGATGAGGGGGATCCCAAATGCTCCCACACATCCCTCCAGGCGAAGAGTCCAGGGACTTGGTGAGGAGGGCAACCACTTAGTCCCGGGGGGCGGGGGGGAGAGAAGACCCTGGATTACATCCCACATGTTACAGCATAATGCCACACGTATACATTTCCTTCCTCCTCCATGTGCAACACATAACCCACCAATGACATTGCCAGACGGGCAGTGGGGGATTTATAAATTACGTACATGGATCGGGCACGTAACTTGCTGCCGCCATGCCCAATTACGGAGGTCCACCCCCTTGAATCCAATTCACTACAGGGATTTTCAAAAAAGCACTGCCTTTCCCTACATTAAGGTTCAGAGAAATGAAATAGGAAAGCGGGAGATAAGTATGCACAGAGCAAAACAAAAAATATATAGAAGGAGCACTTACCCAAAAGGGAAGGGTTCGCCGAAGCACGAAAACGCACCAAGGAAACGAAAATAAATTAAACGCCAACAGAGGAGTTCCAGCAAAAAAAATGAGGCAATGGAGCTTGCTTCATAAATCCGATATCACATAACGGAGGCCCCTACTTTCCTTCATCCAACCTTCACGAAGCACGTCCGGCGATCCATTTTCCTTCCGCTCCCATCCAGCATTTCTCGCCTCCACTTTCTCACTGCCAATCTCAACTCGACCCAGCCATCTTGCCACACCCCTCTTCGCTCGTTACCAACTTAACTTTCGGCATAAACACACAAAATGCCGAGTAGATAGCGCCAAATGTCCTCTGGAGCGCTTTACGAGCAATAATATGTGGATAAAAGAAAAACGCTGTGGCCATCTTTGATTGGCGATGAAGAAATTCATCACAACATGTGTGATATGACGTGCGCAGTGTATAATTTCCGCAAGGGGGACGTTGTGGCTGTGTTGCCACGGCCTCCACCGCTGCCCTTCTAAGCTCCGCACCTCCCGCCCTCTTCCTTCACGACGCCACCGACTCCACCCCCAGAGACACAAGCGTACACACACCCAGAGTCACAGACGTACCCGCACCCAGATTCATCCGAGTACCCATTACCAGAGGCGTCTCTCTACCAGGCCTCAGACTCGCCCGAGTACCCTCCACCAGAGTCGTTTACCTACCAGTCAGCAGAGTCACCTGAGTGACCACCACCATCGGAGGAGGTAAAGTCCGAAGAACCCGTAAATCTCGAGGATTTAACAATTTTCAAAAATTATTCAAATGTTAAAATTATAGATGAAACGCCCGCCGACTATATACTGAGTCTGGGCAGTTTCAGTAACGTTTTCCTTCCAAAGTCAATCTATTTTTGGATTGTAAGCGCTTTAAATCTAAAGCACAATGTATGATATATCTTGGAGGACAAAGTGTGATGTTTAAAAGTGAATTAATAAACTAGACGTACTCTGGTGCCATCATCGGAGCTAACGGTGACATTTTGAAAAAAAAACCTTTAGAGTTTGTGAGTGGAGCGAGTGATTATTTCTTTTTCTGCATCTCCAATCACATTATGCCATTTAATTACTGCATTTGTGATGGATCCTACGCAAAGCTCTCCAATCTTATTCGGCACAAAATTCAATGTCATTAAACACCTCCAAATGCTTCTCACCAGGATATCTGTTGGGACGAGGAGGTACTATGCAGTGCGTTAGACCTGATCGAGAAAGAGGAATACAATCGTGTCAAGTGCTTAAACGAACTTGAGAAAAACAAAAGTTATAACGTTGAGCTATCGGAAGAGACCCCCAATGAAATTAATGTTATTGTGCTTGAGTTTGTTGGAAGAGTAAGATTTCCAGGTAAAAACTGTGGAGACATTCTCAATCTACGCTCTAGCGCCTCTCAACGTGTCTTGAACTATTTTGGAGAGGGCTCCTAATCATTTTCTAGATGGTAGACATCTTTTATATGTTTTTTTCTTGCTATGTGTTGGTCAAAAGACCTAAATAATATTGCTGCTTGTTGTTGCTATGAATGTTTTAAATTAATCAATTGCTAATTGTCAATAAAAAAAACTATCAATAAAATGTCGTTATTATTTTTTAAATCCTTAAAATAAGTTAGTTGGAGAATCAAAGACCTGAAGGAGACGAAACATTGTTGTGACTTATATTGCTACCCAAAGAGAAATTAAAAGGGTTGAATTGTTCATCTCATCCATAGTAAAATTATAGTTTTATAATATACATATATTTACACGTATATCTTACCCCCCTTAATGTGAACAAACCAGTACACGTATTAAGATATGTAGGTAATAAATATATGTAGGCCAAAGTTTTTAGGGTTCGATTCCCGTGTCCAGGTGTAATTTTTTTTTTAATATGATATGTATTAAAATGTTGAAAACTATTTAGGAGAAAATGCTAAATATAAACATTGTTTTAAATATTATCCAAGTAAATATTTATAATATATACCATTGGTCGAATAAAGGAGGAAGCAGCTTTCTCATCACGACGTGTGAAGCGTTAGGATGTCTGCCCACTGCGCCAAGTGTCCAGAAAGAATGTAGCTCTATCTATCTCTCTCTGTGTATGAAGGGAGGTTTGAGACTGGTATTTGACTGTTAATATAGTTGTGATTTAATCTATGTTGAGTGGCTAGCGTCAATGGTCAAGACGTCTAAGGAATCGCCTGTTTGTGAGGCGTTAGCATGTCTTTCAACAGAGCCAAGTTTACAGGCTTCGATTCTCAGTATGACTGAAAATACTGGTTTAAGAGGGAACGTGCTTTGTACTTAACTAGTACACCAATTTAAGCAAGGAGAGATGGTCTTACACGCATTTTAGTGGGTTTTTAAATATTTATTTACATAAATAAAAGTTTTTACAAATATAGCTCAAACCATGAAAATGGTACTAATAATGATATATAAACATTGTTCTAAATATTATTCATGTAATTATCTCTAATATATTTCCGCTTGAGGAACTCTGGTCGAGGAACAATAATAACGCAATTTATAAGTCTAATTGCGGCCTTTTTAATAAAACAAACAAATTATTTGTTATCTAAATAAATAATATTTCTGATTGAAATAGAGGACCAAATAATAATTACTATGTTTTATTCATAAAAACAAACACAACATTTTGTTGATCACAATTACTAATCTGTAAATATAAACTTTGAACCAAAATTTTTCAAATATATATTTAATAACATTTAAATTTTCAAAAAAAATCTTTATGCATTTGCAAAAAAATATATACTTATTTGTCACGAAAAAAACCCTTCCCGTATAGATTTTTCCTGTTAATTTTTAAAAAAACATAACTTTCTATATATTGTTGCAAGTTAACGACGCTTAAATTATTTTATTTTAGATAAATAAATAAACTCTATTATTGATAATGTAATAGAGTTCCAGCGATACCAAGAAAATCATTTGGGATCAAATAGTTAGGCTCATTTTGTAAAATATCGAATTTAAAAATTAGTCAACAGCTAGATTGCTAGCTAACTTACGAGTGGTTTTCCCACAAGAACAAATATAGTATTAATTGTCAAATCGAGCAGCTCCCCTTAAAAATTGTTTTGTCGTACAGCTAAGATATATTTAAATTTAATTAGTAATAAAAATAATATTTAGAACCGCTTCTTACTACCCGTTTGGGCTATATGCTATGTGTTAGTAAAATTGTCATAATACCACCAGGTAATTACTATATTAATGTTACATTTATTGTAATACAAAAGAGGTTGAAAGAAGCGGAGTTAGACTATATATGTAAAGTAAAACTTAAGTCATATATACTTAGCTCATTTGGAAAATGGTTGTTATAATAATAATATTTTTCTACGTATATCAGACAATATTGTGACTTCTAAGAGTTGATCTGAGGCCACTAATATTTGGAAATCCTTTTCGTCAACATTATTTCACCCAGATCGGTGTCTGTGTGGTCTAACACACTACTCTCTCAGGTGTTAGTTTGATTTTTTCAAATCATGCGAGTGAGATTAATGTTGTTGTCTATTTAAGCGTCTTATTATCAGAGATATCCTCATATTTACAGGGTGTCCCACCCTCGCTCTACGCATATGAAGGTACATTTTTCTTCTCGTAAGTTTGAAATGAACACTATGAAAGATTATCAAAATTTATATGTTTTAAGCGGTGTTCTACTTTCAGCAGACGTCTTCGAATACTTTCGCTCTTTGTGTTTTGAGTATTATAAATTAGACTGTATACAATTATTTAGAAGTGTTAGTTAAGGGGTGTTCTGGATCTCTGCTAATTAGTATCCCCTTATAACCCCGCAATATATATAGGACAGCCAGTGACGTAGTATGGTTCAAGGATTTTAAAAAATTGACGGTCACATCTATGTCAAGTGTGAGCAGTTTACTACTTGCCTTTTCATTCAAATGTGGGTACATTAAATTCCACATCTAATATCGACTAGCCAGTGCAAGGTTCCGATCTTCAGATTGCTAGATTCCTGAGAGTACATCAGCACGGTTGAGGCACTTCTTTTAAATTAGTAGAGTGATATTCTTACTTAGTAAACGTGGTAGATATTGTATCTTAAATGGGTAAAACTCTCTCTTCTCAAGTTCAGCAGAAGTCAATTCCTTCATGGCGGAAATTTAGATCTTGCAACAAACCTTAGCGGGAGTTGTTAACCCTGAACTTATTTTTGCTTATAAATATACTCATGAGCATATTTAAAATTGTAAAAGCGAGCCATATTGTTGGGTGCTCCTGTCCCCAGACAAATTTGCTGTATTCTTGTAAAAGAATGTAAAACTATATCTCTCTCGCTCTCTCTCTCTCTCTCTCTCTCTCTCTCTCTCTCTCTGTGAAGGGTGGTTTGAGACTGGTATTTTACTGTTAATAGAGTTGTTATTTAATCTTTGTCGAGTGGCTAGCGTCAATGGTCAAGACGTCTAAGGAATCACCTGTCTATGAGGCGTTAGCATGTCTGTCCACAGAGCCAAGTGTCCAGGCTTCGATTCCCCGTATGGCTGAAAATGCTGGCTTAAGGGGGAATGGGCTTTGTGCATAACTAGTTCACCAATTGAAGCAAAGAGACGGTCTTACACTATTATTTTTTGCTAGATACAAACGTCAGGGGTTCGAAACCCTATATTAGCCCCATGTCATGATGTTTTTTCTGGGAGAGCGGTTTCCCATAAGGTACTTCCCTGTCTCACTCTCCGCTAAAAGCATGGGTTCACTTCCTTGTCCTTTCATTGTTTCAAAATAAATAGCTTCTGTGTTCAAACTCCAGCCAATAATAAAGACCCCCACTTAAGAACTTGTACAGAAACTTCCCTAGAATATGCTGAAGTTGACAACAATGTTGTGAATTTAGATTGCCGCCCAAAGAGAACTGAATGTTTCAACTTATCCATAATGTTTGAGACGAAGCTTCTAGGATAGGTGAGAGAGAGGGAGAGAGAGTGTTGTATCCATTAAAACGCAAACATAACAGTTTTATAAAATTTATACACACATATCTAATTAAAAAAACATGTAACGAGATTTCGCGGAAATAACGCTACAGAGTACCCGGCCGGCTGCAGTATGAGTTGGGGGTGGGTTGAGGTTGGCGAAACTGACGGGATGCGGCGAAGGGCTGGACATAAGAACACTACTC
This sequence comes from Timema shepardi, assembly GCA_902151425.1. Classification (NCBI taxonomy): domain Eukaryota; kingdom Metazoa; phylum Arthropoda; class Insecta; order Phasmatodea; family Timematidae; genus Timema; species Timema shepardi. Next base: position 10,545 of record CABFVX010007707.1, read on the forward strand.
ATCAGGGAAGCTTCCTGATACGAATGGGCGCCACTTGTTCTTTTGAAACGGGGAACCAAGACCCGGCAAGCAAATCGTAAGTTAACCTTTAGGCTTCCACCATACGCGGTGACCTCGAGGGAAAGTTCAGTTCTGCCCCTCTCCACAACCCGCTAGTCAACTTCAGTTAATCACCGAATAGCAACATGAGTTTCAAGCAGATGTAATTTAAGAAAAACCAAATACATAAGAAAAGTTAATGAGTATATAAATCATAGATCACAACTAAATTATAGAGTGTCCATAGGTCATACGTAACTGTGCACCTTTCCAAAATCAACAAGTGTCTATGAACACATAACAAAATGATATAGCGCTTATGCACTCCTAGAATAGTTATTGTGTCTATAAATCATAGGTAACTGTGCACCTTTCCAGAATCAACAAGTGTCTATGAACACATAACAAAATGATATAGTGCTTATGCACTCCTATAAAAATTATAGTGTCTATAAATCATAGGTAACTGTGCACCTTTCCTGAATCAACAAGTTTCTATGAACACAAATCAAAAATGATATAGTGTTTATGCACTCCTAGAAAAGTTATAATGTCTATAAATTATAGGTAACTGTGCAGTGAAAATGACAGGTCCGTCTAGGATGGCCCTGGGACGTGTGTGGCTCGCGCCCGGTCTGTCCGTCCAAACTGGGACCAGGGGTCCTGAACTCCTCCCGTGAAATCAAGATAGAGGGGGGGATCCCAATAGCTCCCACACATCCCTCCAGGCGAAGAGTCCGGGGACTGGATGAGGACACCGTCCACTTAGCCCCCGGGGGGGGGGGGAGAGAAGACCCCAAAAAGAGGGGGTTCGCTTAAGCACGAAAACGCACCAAGGAAACGAGAAGAAATTAAACGCCAACAGAGGAGTTCCAGCAAAAAAACGAGGCAATGGAGCTTGCTTCATAAATCCGATATCACATAACGGAGGCCCCTACTTTCCTCCATCCAACCTTCACGAAGCACGTCCGGCGATCCATTTTCCTTCCGCTCCCATCCAGCATTTCTCGCGTCCACTTTCTCACTGCCAATTTCAACTCGACCCAGCCATCTTGCCACACCCCTCTTCGCTCGTTACCAACTTAACTTTCAGCATAACACACCGAATGCCGAGTAGATAGCGCCAGTTGTCCTCTGGAGCGCTTTACGAGCAATAATCTGTAGATAAAAGAAAAACGCGGTGGCCATCTTTGATCGGCAATGAAGAAATTCATCACAAACAAACACAGCATTTTGTTGATCCCAATAAACAATTTGCATATATAAACTTTAAATCAAATTGTTCTAAGCAAATATGTATAAGTTAGTAAAATCTATAGAACAGTTTGTAAAATATCTAATTTTAAAAAACAGTATTTTATTGATCCTAATAAACACTTCGTAAATATAAATTTTAAATCAAATTGATCCAGATCCCAATAAAAAACTTTGTAAATATAACCTCCCCCAGCGCTGATGATGGGATCTATAGTATAGCGTTGTCCTCATCGAGCATACACAGTGTCGGAGGTATGTAGAACTGTCGTAGGATGTCACGGACATCACAATCCTCTATTTCATCAAAGGAACACTTTTTGGAAGAATCGTTCTTCAGCAAACATTTGTTTTCCAGAGTTAGAGCAAATGTGAGGGTGTCATTCAATACAAATGTCTCAGAACTCCCGGTGTTGGTCCCAGAGAGAGGGCTCACAACACCACCATCTTCGCAAGGAGTATCTTTAGTGAAACCGGGTGGTGTATAGCACCCGGGGTTGGAAGGGGCTTGTGTTTATTTAACTTCGCTTCTTCAACCTCTTTCTGCAGCCGCCTCATTATGCTTTTGAGAAGCACCGATTTTCTAAATTAATTCTTAGAGTCCTTTATTTTCCGCAGTTTGTTTTTAAAAATCTTTATCAGTCTGAGATGGTATTTGTCCTTGACGACGCTGCCGTTGGCGATACAGAAACTACAACCGTAGCTGTGAGTGTTGTCAAAAGTGGTTGCCTTAAGATCAGTGGCACTTGAAACACATTCAACTCCATCTCACCTTGGCTGTTGGTGATCAATAAACTGACTATATTTTTGTTTGTAATTTATATTAACCCATAATTGAATAAAAGATAACACATTGGTTTTTCGCTAAGATAGTTTTTATTTAAAGAACCTGTCTTAGGGAGAAGGTTTATTTGTTAGTATTCAAATAATCGACATAGTAAGACGTGTTGCCGGATACTTTTATAAAATTAGGTGCTTTGGACTAGATTTAATTTAGATAATACTTCAAATGTTTTGTTAAACAAAAGAGAGCTAAAATAAGACTAGTAATCAGGCGCCAGCTCTTATAAATACACCCACTAAGAAAGTTTGGATTTTAGGCACACATAATAGTTATTGGTTTTTTCATCAAGCCAGAGACTCCTGATAGAGAAAAAATTAAGTAGCGTTCATGAATATATATTTAAAGTGAAGGCAAGAAATTAAAAAAAGAAGTTCGTATTTTAGGCACACATATCCCTAAATGCTTTATCTTGAAGGGAGCGTGGACCCGCATTTTAAAAACCTATGGCTTAGGGCAGTCAATTATTATAAACACTACGGAACCACCCCTCCCCCCCCCTTTGACTGTGGCCTGACGACACACACGGGTCTATTGGAGCGGTTCCTTATAGTAGGAACGGGGTGGTGTGTTTTGTAGAGGGTCCAATAGCTTGCAAGGCAGGGGGACCCATTATCACACTCTAGCCCCGGAAACTATAGCGTGAGGTTCATGCTGGATAGTCTGACAGAGCCTTGTGACAGAAGAGCCAATGTTCATTCTACCCCCGATAGCCATAGCGTGAGAGGTTCTAATAAATAACGTCCTAATCAATGAATAAAAACTCCAACACCTCTATCCTACCAATTAATTAACAATAATCAATTAACAATCATTAATAATTAATCATCAAGAACCAACATGTCCTGGGTTGGTAGGCCAGGGGGGGCAGTAGGGGGAAGAGGAATAGGAGACATACCAGCTACTGTTGTTTAGTTAGCTTTCGTCAACCTTTGTTTTTAAAGTCCCAAACACGTTTTCTCTTACCATAAAAAGAACTTACCCTTTTATCGAATTTTTCAGAAATGTAGTAGAGCAAGTGATGTGAAAATTGACACGATTGACTGACATGAAAACATGTGTGTGTTTGAATAGGACATGTTATGAAAAGCAGTGAAAAAGGTGAGAATACCCACAAGGGGCCGTAAAGAGATATGAGTATACACTTGAATGGATAGAGATGGTAAGGGGAAGGGGTTCTTGCTTGCTTCTTTGAAGATTCTTTTCTTTGTTGGGGGTTCCTTCAAAAGAAGGGCAAATATACAGTTTATATAACTTCTCACAAACCTTTACGTTCAACCAAAATTATTTTTCGAGAAAAGAAAAATATCATACCTAAGAACTAGTTTGAAATTCACAATACTACCCATTAAATTATTACATATATATTATTTGTCTCAGATGAACATAGAATAAATTATTTTTCTAATAAATTACATGGCTTCCTTTTTTAATGTGACTTTTTATGCCATAAAATTTCAAATTGGGGTATTAATTAAATTACCCTTTTTAATTCTTTTTCTTGGTAAATAGAGAATGATTTATTTCTGAAAAAGCTTACGTCCTAAATGGTATCAATGAGGATGAAAAATATCTAAGTTTTAAATATAAACCAAGGTGAGACTTTATTAAGTTGCTTTAGTGTTGGTTATGGATATCTAATAAATACTGTTCAAGTAGAAATTAAAGTATCTATCTAATCATAACGCACGGATTTGTGTTTGTTTATCGTTAAAATAATGTTTTGGAAGGAAGAATAAAAATGTTGCACCGCTTCTAAACTATATAAGCAATACGCATTTTAACTATGCTAGATAGTTAGGGACGAGAAAGGTAAAATTTAGTGTACGTGTAGCGGAATTTTCTTATAAGAAGAGCTGGAAATCTTTCCGGAAAAACTAACCTCATTACATCCAGCCGGGATTAGAAATCCATTATTCCTCAATACAACGGGTAATCAAATTCAATGTGAGTCATACACCTAAGGACCGCATTTATACGTACCGATTTCCCCGTGGGTTTACGTTTTGAGCCCCATGGGAAAGTTGCTCGTGTAATACGGCAAAACCATGCGGGAAAGACCATGTCAAAGTCTCCATGGATATCCTAATGGTTGGATATTTTGGAAAAGCCCATGGAGATGTCTATGCGTCTAATAGCAGCTTGGATACGCCATAATCATTTTATTATATTGCGCATGCGCCCGTCTCCCCAAGCAATTATTTTCCAGCAGAATCTCATTAGTTATCGGACTGTATCCATTATGTTGCATTATAGTCGTGATGCTTCATATTTTTCTGAAACATGGCTGACCTATATCGTCACACTAAGGAGGTTTTCACTGAAGAAATTGACCTTTACAAAACTATGTCGTATTAATGGCGAGTTAAAGGTCAGGATGATTTCGATATAAAGCTCAGAGAAAAGGTTTGGGATAGTTTATCGAATAAATGTAAGGAGTTAGAGAACGACGAAACAAAGTAGACTGTAATACGATCAGAAATCTTGTTGTGAGCTAGACAGGCAAATTCGGAAAGAAGGACTAGATTTTGCCTACCAATAACCTTGAAGAAAATGATGTGGAAATTCCTACGTATATTAAGTACCGAGCTCCATGGGGAAACCCAGCTCAGGAAATATACGAGGAAATCGGTGCGTGTATTGTGGCCTTTTAAACGCTTGGTCCCCATTGTGGTTATTCACATAGAAAGAAAGTAATCGGATTAATTATTCATATAAAAAATTAACTGATTTTTGGATTTACACTCTTTTTATACACCTTATTTTAGTTCACTGCCTCTGTCATCAAATCTACCTACCCCTTTTTCAGTCACATCTAATAAAGACAGAGCTCTGAAACCTTGTACAAATTCCAGATTCACGTGGCAATGCACTCTATTAAAATTTGAACTAAATCCATAACGTGGTGCACCATCCAGCCATTGCATGTCATATATTGGCCCATCACCTATACTTTATTTACACCTGGCACTAATTTTGAACCGTACCTTATCCGTTTAAACATATCATATTAAATTTAACATACGATAGATAAAAAAATATAAATATATAAAAGCCAGTTTTTCTAAGAGATACCTGATGCTGATAGAATATAAGGTGTGACATCTACTGCAATATATAGGAAGTGCACATGAACCCAACGGGATCCTTAGGAAGAGCTAGTGAGGTTAGTCCTTCTATGATGCAGGAATAAGTGCCACGCCTTAAAGTTTATCGACATATAAGGTCTATTTTTTTACAAAAATTGTTTTAAACATATTTTTATTCTTTTAATTGCTTTTAAACTCCATCCAGTTTATCTTTATCAATATCCCTTTTCTAAAAAGGATACTTTCTTCCTGTGTTTTTTAAACTAAGGTTAAGTCTTTTTCTTCTGCCCGAATGTTTTTTTATGCAGAGTAGCAATGAAGGTGAGGCATCCCAAGGTGGAAGTTTCTTTATTTTCTTTAGTTTTTTTATCATTATTTTTTACCTCGGTTCAAAGATTGCCTTTTATCTCGGCACTGTTTGTACTAGAGCTTTCACTCGCGGTCGATATTCCTTGTGCTTGTATCAATCTTCCGCTGAAAAACTCATTCCTTGTGTTTTTTCTACACTTCCGATATCTTTGAGAGTGTGGCGGGAGGGTTAAAAGAGGGTGGTAGGAATCCTCTTTTAAAAGAGGGGTGGAGTAAGAGACGTGATGAAGAGGACAAGTCCGACATTATTTTTTTTTGTAAATTGTGGGGGAGTGTAAAAAAAATAAACAAGTGGATTAAAGAGAGATAGAGAAATAGAAACACAAACGATATAATATAAAGTAAATATTTGTGTATCATTCATTCTTTTTTTCCTTGTTTCATTCTTATTTCAAAATACTTGGCAAAAAAAAAGTGTTATTTTACAAAGATTACAATATTTTTAGTCTACCTATATTAATTGCTTACTTATACATTTGAACAAATATTATTATTATTATTATTATTATTATTATTATTATTAGCACCGCGTCTTACTACCCGTTCGGGTTATACGCACTTAAGCTAATGTGTAATGGTAGGGTGATTGTGAGATGAAATAGAGGACCTACAGTTTAACGTGGAATCCGAACCACGGTGGAGGCCTGGCATTCCCCACATTCACAAGATGTCTTGTCAGAGGTGAAGGAAGGGTTTGGTAATCAGATAAATCTTTGCCACGACCGAGGATTGAACCCCGACCGCCAGCACAAAAGTCCGACACCTTACCCCTAGATCGCCAGGTCACCAATGCCGCTATACTAAGTACAGATATTCGACAATTGTTGACATCACCATGTGAAGAAAATTAAACTATTTTTTATAATGAGGATATATTTTTTATTTTGAGCAATAAAATTTTTTGCTCTAAAAACTGCAAAATCACTGGCAATTCCTCACGTTTCTTATGTACTTACCTTAAGTTTAGTGAGTTATTGAAAATCTTTGTGATTAAAATGTTATACTGTACATGATTATTTGACCAAACAGGTGATTCACCGTGTTTTCTCTTAATAGGACTTTGAACATTTAATAAATTCTTGGACTTATTCTGACAAGTATTTGAAAGATTAGGGAATTTGGTGTTGGTGGAGAATACAAGCTTGGGTATTCTGGTTGTTCTAACAATAGCGCTTGGATTTAAAATTTCAGAGTATAAATCTTTCTTCTGGGCAAATTTCTTAAAATTAAATAAACATTTAAACGTGACTGACTTTCATGTCACCCCTGTATTTATTTTCACCCTAATATATATTCACATAACTTAACAGATTATAAATAGACAGATACAAATTACGCATCGTTTTCAACAACAAAAATAGAGTGCTTTTGATATTTTTTTACAAAATATAATGTTTAAAATCTACTATCCTGTAGAATTATGATGTATGATATCAACCGTGCTTATTTTCAGTTTACTTTCTCTTTTCACCGTCATAAATAATAATCGTACCCTTATCTCCCGAGCTATTTATTCCATTCTACCTTTCGACATTCGTTTTTCCTTAATTTACTACATTATTTATGTTCCAGACAAGAGGAATATGTAAATAGATAGAGTTTATCTTAAAAGGCTGACTTGTGAGTCACCCTACAGACAAACAAAAAAAACAGATAAACAGAAGAAGTAGCCTATTGCCTCATGTTTGTGATGAAATTAGGAATACAGAAAAATAAATAAGACATTTCAAACAAATAAAAATAATGAGGTAATTTGATGTAGATACTTTTATAAATGGATACAAAATAAACCATTTGAAAAAATAAGTGTTCCAAAAGCTATACGTCTACATGGACTTAACCATGATAACATAAATACAAGAGGTCTTTGGGAAATTGACTAATGGCTAATGGCTTCTTTTTACTTTAAAAAAAGTCATGAATTTGGATTTGTCTCAAAAGTCAAATTCTGATTTTACTTGGGAAATCTAAAATAATAATAATAATAATAATAATTGGGTTGTTGTAGTCTGAAAAGTGTATTTACAATCAAATGATTTAACCTATTATCCACTTAGAGATATTATTAGTTTATTTATCGTTCTCTTTTTAAAGATTGTGATTTTCAAACGGATGGCTTAGAAGCCAACTTAGCCTGAAAAAAAAACTATTATGGATTAATGCCAAGAATGTGTGTGTGGCAGTATTAACTTCAGCCTGCCCTTTGGCCCTAGTTGTCAGCATATCTGGCTACTAATTTAGAGGTCCCAGGTTCAATTCACGTCTGCACAATAGTTATTTATCCCTACGGGAAATTGTTCTTATGGATGCCATAGTCCGGATATTTGGGCTTAAGTTAGGTCTAAAGCTTTATTCCCACGTTCTAAGAATAATAGAAAGCAGAATCTGCGCACTAATTCATACAACTAATTTGACCCATGATGCATTGCAACGAATTAAAACAGCTGATTATCAAAAATTATTATTTTCTAGTGGATAAAAATATATTTTAGATCATTCTCCCTATTGATGTTTACAAATTATAACGCTGTGTCGTGGTACAAACCAATACATCCATAAACCCGCTTTACATTAACGAATTATTTCACATCTACTCACAACGGTCTGCTAGCTTCTACCTGTATTATTATTAGCACCGCGTCTTACTACCCGTTCGGGTTATACGCACTTACGCTAATGTGTAATGGTAGGGTGATTGCGAGATGAAATGAAGGACCTGCAGTTTAACGTGGAATCCGAACCACGGTGGAGGCCTGGCATTCCCCACATTCACAAGATGTCTTGTCAGAGGTGAAGGAAGGGTTTGGTAATCAGATAAATCTGTGCCGGGACCGAGGTTCGAACCCCGGCCGCCAGCATAGAAGTCTGACACCTTACCCCTAGACCGCCAGGTCAACTCTTCTACCTGTGGAGCGCATGCGCACTAATTTGAGATGGTTGGTTCTGAGGTTTGATTGGTCCTCCTGTGCCTAACATCACGAGCAGAGTGGACAAAGTTGAGAATAGTTGAACTTCAGTAGAACGGCTCGTGATTGGCTTAGAGTTAGTCACATGACCACGTTTCTGTTCTGCTAGTTTTTCTGTGAATGTGTGAATCCACAATAAGACTTCTACTGTCATCACGTAGTCATTATCAGCACAGGATTTGATCGGGCTGGGGTAACCAAAACTAAAAAGTGTATTTTACCATTATTTCTGTTCACGCGTATGTCTGTCTGTGCCTGTCCACAGATCTGAAATGGTTTGATGAATTTTGTTAAAGCTTAATCTCTAGATAATTCGGGACATTTTTTTATTTCCACCCTAGCCCTCAAATTATGGGTATTTAATAAATAAGTGATTTTTTTTAATATCAAATTTTTCGAAAATTGCTCTAACAATTTTATTTTAAATGGATCCTCAACAAAACCTTATACTTGATATTTTGGTAAAAATTCGTTAAAAGGTAGTTTCACCGATGAGTGATTTTCAAAAATTAAAGATTTTTTAATGTTCAAAGAAATTTGTTTAATATATATCTGGGAGGTGTTTTACATGACAAATAAAAAGTTATACCTATTTTTGGAGGTTAAATTTGTCTAATGGTAGTTTATGGTTTATTGGGTTTTTTTTAATTTGAATATTTTTTTTAAAAAAGGCTTAAACCATTTGGTTCAAATTAGTATTTGTTAAGTTTTTACGTTATAAATAATTAAATAACTTATATTCGTATTTCTAAGAAAAATTATTTTATAGTAATTTAATGAATAATGAAATTTGTAAAATTTGACTTTTTAAAGAAAATAATTCTATCAATTTTGTTCAAAATAAGTATAGGGGTACTATTTTACATGATAAATAGTATTGTACCCTATGATTACTTTTCTAAAATAATTTTAAGGCTTGTTTACTTTTGAAAAAATTAAATAGAAAATTTGAATTTTTTTTTTAAATTATTCTTGATGATTGGGCTTAAAATAGATACCTGCGTATAGTTTTTCCATGGTAAATAAAAAAACGTTTCTATTTATACAGATTAACAATAATACATGGATTGTTTATCGATAATATTGTAAAGTTTGTGCGATTGTGTTTTATCAATTATACTAATATAAAATTAGATCATTTTCGATGAAGTTGGAAGCAATGTATATAATTCTGAAATTAAGGTTTAGAATGGAACATATAATTATAGCCTTCCTCAAACAAATAGTCATTTTTAACAGGGATTAATAAAATGTGTTAAGATAATAATTGTGAATTTTATTAGTGGTTTTAATTTCCGGAATGGCCACTAGCATAAGAAATGCTCCAGTGTGAGCATATTTCTTTCAATCAGGTGGCATATTAGGACATATGTAAAAAAAAAGCACACATTTTACGGCATCGATTAGACCAGGCATGTAAAATATATAGCCCGCGGATTGTATGTGCCCCGATTCTTGAATATGTGTGGCCCACGGACCTTTTGATTAACCAACAAACAATGTGGCCCAATTCATCTTTTTTATAAACGTTGTAGGAATACAATATTCGAGATTATGACATTTGGAAATTGGTCATTATTTGATGAAATCTAACAAGTGATGTTGTTGTAACAAATCTTAATCACTACTCACCAAAAATCGATTAATGGTTGAATTTGCTCACCAAATATGTCCAATATTTGTCAGTACACAAGTATGTTTTCGCTCATGAAAAGGAACAAACACCAGATAAATCCCAATTTACCGATACTCATTTAACATTTATTCTGAACGTGACTTCGACAACGCATCAAAAAGCCACTTACAAACTTGATGCAAATTAAAGTTTCGAATCTGTGATAAGAAAATATAGGATAGGTCTTAACATTTTATTTAGTCTTAATGTTATATTTGTTTTAATAAGGATTTTAAAATTGAGATTTTTTCCATTTAAGATGGTGACAATATTAAACTTTCTGAAATGCACCTCAATCTAATTATTTCCAATGTTCAATGTGTCCCCCTCATTATTGACAATGTTTAAATGGCCCTAATGATCAAACGAGTTTGACATGCCTTGGATTAAAGTACATACAACATTTTAGAAAAAATTCTAAAATACTCTTTCGTAAGGAGTGTAAGATATGATAAAATAATACAGATTTAGATAATGCTTGATAATACGGATAAATAGAATGCAAAAAGTTGAATATAAGAAGTGATGGTTAATTCGTCATAGCATTATTTTTAATTAAAGTCAAAGCATTAGATAAAACATACAGTGATATGAGTAAAAAGGTTAAACACTGGAGTGTTGTTATATAAATGGTTAAATATTTAACAGTAAGCCGCAAGTCAGGAGAGTAATAAAAATAATGTACACAGTAGTAATTAAAATAACAGGCGTTAATAACCAGAAACAACCTTAGAATTGAGTAAGAATACAATTAGAATAGAAATGGGTTAACTCACTTTTTAAAGTAAATTACAGCAATATAAATGAAAATTTAACCAATTGTAAATCTAAAAAATTGAATTAAATTGAATAAAGTGGAACTTAAATAAAAAGTAATAGCTAAACGGTGAATGTAAACAATGTAAAATGAATTAAAATGAGTTAAAACTTGAAAAAATAACATGAATTGTGAACATAATTGAAAAGGTTTTAAGTTGAAATATAGTCAAATGATGTTGATAAAGTGAGGTAGACCAAACAAATTACATGACAAGTTAATGGATAATTTAGGGAGTGGGAAATCCTGGTTATAAAATAAACAATAGTGTTAGAGTTAAATGAGAAAAATATAAAAACAACTTAATGGTTTATAAGATTACATGAAAAACAAGGGAGGTCGTAGAACTAATTATCTAAGTCCTGTCATAAGGACTCCTTTACCATCAATAGTAAAAGGTAAGCTATTGAACATTTACAAAATGTAACTCTATTTGTCTTAAAGTTGTCCAAATAGATAAAACTTAATAACAGAATATGTGGTTTAGCTACACATTAAATTATCTCTAATAGCGCCAATAGCTTGTAAAAGTGTATATAAATGTTAGACTGATTATAGCAATTAAGTTTTATTGATTCTTATTTGAATTTATACTAATAGCCTGATCATCATTGAAAGAACCTTTCAATCTGCTATCAGGGGAATTTAAATTCCCATTTTAATTTTGGGGCTACCACAATGTACTTTTTCAATCCATTTTCCAATCAAATTTTTGTGAATAAATAATTCTTAGTTTTAGCGCCTTTATAAATCCCTGTGAAACTCCTGCTACGTTTATCCTCCTATTTGTTCTTATAACTCTTCCCTATACTTTCTTTCAAACAAACAAAAAAATACGTTTCAGATGACCCGAAAGAACATAAGATGGGTAGCACCCAAAAAAACATGCATTGCAATCAAATATACAACTAAAATAAATGGTTCGATGCACTACACAAACTTTCTCTTTTATTTTAATATAAGCCCATTTACAAAAAAAAAAATGTTAACTTTGTGAAACAAATAATAAACTTTAATGAAAAAACATTCCACCAAAAACCATAAATGAAATAATATATACTGCTACTGAAACAGTTTAAAAGAGGAACATCTCGGTCCGCCAAAGATCGTAATAATCAAATTGATATTTCAAAGACCTGAATAAAACGCATTATATTTACTTTTAGCTCAGAAACTACTGGTTTTATAAATTTAAATCTCGAACAAAATATTTTATTTTTAATATTCTTACAACGTTACAAACATAAGTTATTTCATATCTGAAATGGTTTTGGATACCTATACGATCAAAATTTGGAATTTTTGCTAATTTAAAGTACCCTCAGTCATTTTAATGGGAGACTAAGAATTTCCACTTTCTTTATAATGCTAAACAATGTCTAGATACAAAGTTCAATAAAATAAGTTTGAGCTGATTTCATCCCTTAAGGGTAAAAAGGGATACATGAAGTATGTCAAGACAGTGACTATTATGTTGAATATATGGATGAAAGAAGGGGGGTCTACGGTGTCCAAACCACCTAGTCCCAATTTTTTTTGCAAAGATTTAGTGGCATTCACTTTCCAAAAATATGTCAGGGAAGGGCCACTCCATATAGCCTCTATATGCATATAATATGTTTTTAATCCAAGCTAGGACCATCCCAATTACCTTAAAAAAACATTCAATTTTTTAAATGTGTTGAGAAGACCACTTTCAATAGATTCTAAAGGTATCTAATTTTATTTTCTAATTCAATCGAGGATAGTTCTAAATAGCTCTTAACCACATAAAATTTTGAAAATTTGCTGGTGGAAGACCAATTTAAATAAATTTTAGTAGCATATAATTTTCAAAAGAAAAAAAAATCAGGTGAAAAACAATCTTAATAACTTCTAGGGCATTCCAAATTCTAAGAAAGCTATGTGTGAGGATCGCTTAAAATAAATCCTACGTAATCAAATTTATTTATTTTTAAATCTGGTTTGAACTTCTTAAAATAGCTTATAAAAGCATCAACATTTCAAAAATTTGCCGAAGAAGGATTACTAAAAATAGACCCTAGGAGTATCCAAATTTCAAAAAATTTTGGCAAGGGGTGAAACATTTTAAATAACTGTTGAAAGAGTATAATTTCCAAAAATTCTTCAAACGAGGAAGACTACAAATAACTTCTAGGAACATTCAAATTTCTAACATTAATTGGTGGAGAGAAGGGTATAAAGTCCCGAAAAAACGTTTTTGTTTGATCCCTTTCCCCCTCCTTTGCTACACAAATAAAGTTCCACCACTACTGTATAAAATAACAATGTTCTTGTGTATTAGGATTTAATAGTAGGTCTTGGCATAATGTCATAAACTTATGGTTTTGAAACAACCAAACCCTTCCCCCCCCCCCCCCCNGGCATAATGTCATAAACTTATGGTTTTGAAACAACCAAACCCTTCCCCACCCCCCCCCCAATATTAATGGCTCATGGCAGATTATCACCATTATTTACCGTGCTAAAGATACATGAGTCACGATTTGTCGCGCATACGTGTCGCTGCCTGTGGGCTCTTACCCTTAAAAAAAAAAAGGAGTTCGCCCATATCTATCTTAAATTATTTCAATCCAAACCACCTCATAGAATAATATGACGTGTAAAAATGCAATAAAATAAAGGATGAAGAAATTCTGAAAATAAACAATAATCCTAGGAATATATTTGTTTTTGTTTTTAAAGTAGAAAGAGATCGAAAAGAAACACAAAATGATATCATAAAGATGTATCGAGTATGTGAGTGTCTGTGTGTCTTGGCGTGGGGAAGGGGTACGGGGGAGGGAAGGGGGTTGTTGAATCTCTACACACAGATAACAGAATAACATGTTTTACAGGAGGTCGTTCTTCTTGGTTCGTTCTAGTGGGCGGAAAGATGGAGTGGGAGGACCTCTAGAAAATATATATGAGTTGGATGTATGTGTATCTATTATATGTATTCACTTAAGGAACATAATATAAAATAAAAATATAAATAAGTTATTCTTGAATGTAAATATTAGTTCCATATCTCACCACTAGAAAGCATTAGTATATGTTTTGATTAAGTTATAAGAGGGGTTAGAATATATTATTTTCGTTCTTTATTTCAAAGGTAGGTGACCTGGTGGTCTAGGGGTAAGGTGTCAGACTTCTGTGCTGGGGGTCCGGGGTTCAATCCTCGGTCCCGGCACAGATTTATCTGATTACCAAACCCTTCCTTCACCTCTGACAAGACATCTTGTGAATGTGGGGAATGCCAGGCCTCCACCGTGGTTCGGATTCCACGTTAAACTGTAGGTCCTCCATTTCATCACTCAATCACCCTACCATTACACATTAGCGTAAGTGCGTATAACCCGAACGGGTAGTAAGACGTGGTGCTAATNAAGACATCTTGTGAATGTGGGGAATGCCAGGCCTCCACCGTGGTTTGGATTCTACGTTAAACTGTAGATCCTTCATTTCATCTCACAATCACCCTACCATTACACATTAGCGTAAGTGCGTACAACCCGAACGGGTAGTAAGACGCGGTGCTAATAATAATAATAATGTATTTCAAAGCCACACGTTGGCTGGGAGTGGAGAGAAAGAGACCAGATGAAGCTTATTGACCTTCGGTGAAACATATTGTAGAGCTGGAAGACACTAGCGACCCTGGTGGACAAAATTCGTTACTAATTAAATATCATCAGTTTTATTCATTAGGCTGGAACATATTTATATTTATATTCCTATACATCCAACATAAAAACTCAGCTGAAATCTTGTTTTGTCGGTGTACTTTTTGGCACCGTGTTTTACTACACATCTGGGATACCTGCTCCGAGAGTGACGCCCCCACAAGGTGGTTACAGATGCGGAAAATAACGTCGTTGTTAAAAGTACTAAGGACGTTGCTTACCTGTGACGTAGCGGCAAGTAAAGATAGGATTAACCACACTAATCAAATATCTTACATTTTATTCAGCGGGTTTTAAATATAAAACATGTAAACGAAAAACTTAAATGCCCGAGTAATTCTAAAATTAGTCCAACATCGTCACAAAATTATGTCTTGGATATCAAAGTGTATATATATTATAGCCTATTAATAAATTAGCTTTGAAATCGTCTACAACTTAGGCTATATAGTATATTCATGGAAATGGTTTGTAGGAATCTTCCTGCCAGGATGTAAATTTAAAAAAAACGTGGTAGCATACGTCTATCTAGAATATGAAACACAAAAAAAGCTAATTTCGAAATGTATGTTAATGCTGTCCTGACTCAAATATAAGGCATTCACGAGTTAAGTTTACCTGAATGACAGCTCGAAATGTTAATATAAGTAACCCCTAATATATCACTACGCCAACAGCTGACATCTATCACTTTGGATGACTGTAATGAAAACAGATGGTAATATATTAATAGTGATAGCTAACCACAGTAATTTTGGCCAATATTATGTATATATTTATTTGAGGTCGGACACAAAGTTTATTTATAGTTTTATTCCCCTTTAAAAAATATTAAGACCACTTTCACAAAAACTTCTAACGAATATAACCTCAAAATGGCGACTGACGAATTTAAACCATATGATTGAATATAACGGTAAACAAGTTTTTTACAATGATGCAGACACGCAGTTGATGAAAATACTTTATTCAGTTAAATATTTCAAAATACGATGAAATAATCATAAAATCATGTATTGTATGTAAAAAAAAATGACAAGAATGTTCTCTTTTCCAATTAAATACGATGCCTGTATTAAAAGGTATTGATATATGCACTATAATACACAAAATCAGTAACGTTCCAGAACGAAAAATAAATACTTTTAATTATGTTTAAAATATTGTTTAGAGTTGGACAAAAATAAATTATTAAAAAAAAAATTTGTATGAGAAAACTTAAGTTTACGTTATTTTAAATGTAATATATAACAGGTAATTAAAGATTTTTACATTTATAACAAAACTGTGATATTTTACAAGTGTTGGCAACCCAAAACCTAAACATATGATTTTCGAACTGTCATCCGGGTAAAAAACCTATCGTGAATGGAATATAGTAGTAGTCAAGATTGAGTGTGTAAACTAGTCGATGGAAGAAGGGGAGTCTTATCAACAGGTAAACAAGAGGCCTCATAAGATGAACTGCTCATTTTCTACCCTCTCTTACTATTTTACACATTGGCATATAGGTTTGGTAGGGTTAGGGTGATAAGGTGTGTCAAGTTAAAATACAACACGCTTAGCAAAATAGCTTATAAATCACCAATTATGAGACGGAGCTAAAATATTTTCCAATCGGGGCAGACCAAGCAAGACACCAAACATACCTGTGGCTCATAAATACCCAACTCATTGCAATCCGTCCGTGCTATGATGCAGCCAGCTCAAATGTGTTTTGTCGCCTTATTTTGAAAAGAAGAAAGTGTAAAGAGTAGTCTAAACATTTTCATTCAATTTGATTACACCCGCTTCGGTGGCTGCATGGTCTCTCGCCGTGGCGTTGACGGGAAGATAGGGGTTCGGATGTACTGAGGGTGGTTTTATTCAAAATAGTTTTTCACTCTCCCTCCATGTGCTAAATAAATTGTTCTTTAGATATAAGACTTCTTTGTGCACCATTTAATTAAGTGTGGTCGGTGACCTGGTGGTCTAGGGGTAAGGTGTCAGACTTCTCTGCTGGTGGCCGGGGTTCAATCCTCGGTCCGGCACAGATATTTTTGTATTACCAAACCCTTCCTTCACCTCTGACAAGACATCTTGTGAATGTGAGGAATGTCAGGCCTCCACCGTGGTTTGGATTCCACGTTATAGGTCCTCCATTTCATCTCACAATCACCCTACCATTACACATTAGTGTAAGTGCGTATAACCCGAACGGGTAGTAAGACGTGGTGGTAATAATAATAATAATTAAGTGTGAATTTGTTTTATTTGTATACATAAGATTTGATAATCTCGTTCTATAATTCAATCCTCACACCCTCAGAGTTCTACTTTACATTCATCACTTTCACAATCCATCATTTTCTCTCTCTCTCTCTCTCTCTCTCTCTCTCCTTTCAGTTCCTTTATATTGTTCCATTTCTATCTTTGTGGGAGCTGTCAACGTTTAAAGCTTGGGTTTCTCGTTTTTCACCCGGGTATCTAAATAATGTATTTTCTGTCCATGTTTTGTTCCTTATAGAGAAAGAGGACGGGGTAGAAAGGGTTTGTCTTCACTACATCTCTCTTTTTTCCTTTTTTTTTTCATCCAGGACAGTGAAAAGTGTGTTCAAAAAATAAAAATATTAATGTACAAAAAAAAAGTAGATGACAAAGTGAAATATTTCTTACTATGAATATTGTACATGGCTACGTCCACTTCCGTGATATAAATATATATATATATATATAATGTATATATGTAATGTATCACGTGATCACAATAAGATATGGTTCCATTCGGCGTGCACATCAAAAATATCAAGCATTTCGCTACAAGTAGCTCTAAAAAACTTTCGCCTTGAAGCATATTCCCTCATTTCACTCTCCAGCATAATTTTGAAGATTAGCTCAAATCTATTGCCTAAAAATCATAATAATTTTACCATATTTTTTATAATATTAATTTAAACAACATTTTGTAAATGGATATATAGTCAAAGCGTTACAGATTCTTTCTTCCCCAATTGTAGTTTGGAAAATAATCCCGCCATTTTCTTTGGCTGAGGGAGTAGAGACTTACTGTGTGACGTAAAAAATGTTTTACTATTATTGTTATTATTAATATTAATAATAAGAAATTCCAAGATGTTTACTAACGTAACGTTCCTCAATTATCTTTGCTTCTCATTAAGTGGTCAAAAAGATGTGATGGAACATAATTTGTCAATAGAGATATACAATACAGAACATACAAAATTTATTAAAATGAAATTATTTTAAACTTAAAAAGTTTCAGAGGGGAAATTAGGGCCAAACTGAGGAAAAATTAGTCGCAGAAATTATTAAAAAAACAATAATTGAAATAATATTTTAATAGAAAAGAGAATGGTTAATATAGTATGGTATTACTCTGATAAAATATGGAAACAATAAACCAAACAAATTACAATAAAAGATCAAACCATAAAAAAAGACTAGTTTGGTTCCAGGCAGGATCTAAAGAAAGGCTGCACAAATTTTAAATATCCAGACAAAAGCAGCAACAACAACAAAATTGTATTTCATATTTTAGCAAAATTAAGGTGTTGTAACGTTTAAAAGAGCTAGCCTGATATATTAATGTTTGTACGCCACCATTAGGGTGACATTTGATATAACGATTGGGTGACCTGGCGGTCTAGGGGTAAGGTGTCAGACTTCTGTTTTGGGGTCTGGGGTTCAATCCTCGGTCCCGGCACAGATTTATCTGATTGCCAAACCCTTCCTTCACCTCTGACAAGACGTGTATTAA
>CABFVX010007708.1:0-29009 GCA_902151425.1 Timema shepardi
GTGAATGTGGGGAATGCCAGGCCTCCACCATGGTTCGGATTCCACGTTAAACTGTATGTCCTTCATTTCATCTCACAATCACCCTATCATTTTTCACATTAGCGTAAGTGCGTGTAACCCGAATGGGTAGTAAGACGCGGTAATAATAGTAATACTAATAATTTTTCTTTTGGGCCTTGGCCATATAAATTTAACTGTAATGTAAATTTATGTCTGGTTAGTCGTCATAATAAATTATATTTTTATAAATTCAAAAATACAATGTAAGTTTTTCTGGGTAAACCAACGACATATAAACATTATTTTTATATTCTAATAAAAACACAATTAAAAACAAACAAATTAAACTACATTTTCCCCAACATTAGTTTATTATTAAAATACCTTCCTAGCTATTTTAATTTTTCTCCTTCCTCACATGAAACTATGACAATACCACAATTTATTTTTAATAAATTATTCATTTCTGTACATATGCATAGTTTGAAAATATTTTTAATATATGGGGTACACGAGGTTATCTTTATAACCAGTGATGAATTATATTAACAATAAACTGATTTAATTTAATAAAATTATTTTTTCTGATGACATAAAACTTTATAGCTAATTTATAAAGGAGAGATATTTTAAACTACATTTTCTATTTGTCGTCTGCAAACCACTGTGTAAGGGAGAAGGAAAATTTTTGGTATAATTTTCTCTTCCACGCACTTAAGAGGCAACGTGGCATTTTGACATTGTTTGCTAATGTATATAAATAATTATATGAGATACATAAATGTGTGTTTATTTGAACGAAATAAATCAATTAATAAAAGGTTTAAACACCATTAGTAAGTACGAAAATCATGACTTGTTTTTTGTAGGATGTGGTATGTTCAAATCGATTTAAAAACATCAATGAAGATATGCCATTTTCCTTTATAGAAATGGCACGAGGAAAAAACGAAACAATTGAATTCAAATTGGCAACAGAACTAATAGTAATCTTCGAGCTTTTATTATCTATATTCATCCTGACTCTTTCTCAACTATGAGTTAGGACAAGAACTATGTCAAGAAACCATTCAGTTTAAATAATTTTTGGCTATGTCTGTAAACTAAACCAAACTCTGCATACATTAACCATCTTAATTCCTGAAGGACGAATCTTAGTCACCATGGCGCTTTGAGATTTAATCTTTGTATCTTGTATTTTCGAAAAACTAATGACTATATTATCTCCAAATGACCTGGTGGTCTAGGGGTAATGTGTCAGACTTCTGTGCTAGCGGCCGGGGTTCAATCCTCGGTCCCGGCACAGATTTACCTGATTACCAAACCCTTCCTTCACCTCTGACAAGACATCTTGTGAATGTGGGGAATGCCAGGCCTCCACCGTGGTTCGGATTCCACGTTAAACTGTAGGTCCTCCATTTCATCTCACAATCACCCTACCATTACACATTAGCGTAGGTGCGTATAACCCGAACGGGTAGTAAGACGCGGTGCTGCTAATAATAATAATAATAATAATAATAATAATAATATATATATTATCTCAGGTTTTGTTATTTCCCACTTGTAAATCTTTGTCTAGTATGGGCCAAACGATAAATAATAAAGTACATATGTCATTTCACATCAGCTGGGCCTTGCTACTTTATAGTAAATGACATAGCCCTACTTTGTGCAATAAGATATTACCACAGCGCTTTAAACTAAATAATGATAATTATGGCCAATATAACCTAGATTTTGTTGAAATGTTGAAGCTGTTAATTTGAATAAATTAGCCCTCTTAATACCTACCATGGGGTCATTGTGGAGATCCCAACGCAGCTTTGTTGACAGTATCTATTGTGTAGTATTGTAAAGAAATTAAATTTCAAACGTTACCAAAGTATCTTTCTTTAATAGGCTGCTCAAAGCTATTATGAAATTTTGTTCTTTAAAATATGGTCGCCAAATTTTTCGAGGTTCTAATCCCTGTCGGGTGTAACAAGAGTGCTCTTCCTAAATGGTTGTCTACTTTCCCTCCGCGCAAATGCGGGTACACTTTCTTTAAATGCAACCTCCTCACTCATAGATCACTAGCGCAATTGGTGTTATAAAAATTAAAATCCACATATATCCCGATGTGTGTGGTTGGTAACGCTGAATTGCGATGGTTAAATTAAAACCTAATAAATGATTGTCACCAATAACAGGTGTATTCCGGAACCAGGAACAATCATTACAATATGTTAACATTCCACATGAGAACGTCACATAGAATAGCATAGTATTATGTATATCCATTCAAGTATTCACAGGTAAGAAAACTATTATGACTGGACAGATGGTTCAGTGTGGTCATGATCTTGTGAATTACTCGGAACAAGGTGGAAGAAATATTACTGCAGGTAAAACTTTCACAAATAATCTAACAGTGGTGTTGAAAAATAACTTACAATACTAGAAGTAATAAGAAAATACATGTTTAAGCTTGTACAGTTCATTTCAATTTGGATTACAGGATTAAATGGTGAATGTGAGGAATGCCAGACCTCCCCCGTGGTTCGGATTCCACGTTAAACTGTAGGTCCTTCATTTCATCTCACATTCACCCTACCATTGCACATTAGCGTAAGTGCGTATAACCCGAACGGGTAGTAAGACGCGCGGTGCTAAT
Organism: Timema shepardi; assembly: GCA_902151425.1. Classification (NCBI taxonomy): domain Eukaryota; kingdom Metazoa; phylum Arthropoda; class Insecta; order Phasmatodea; family Timematidae; genus Timema; species Timema shepardi. The sequence continues at coordinate 2,657 of CABFVX010007708.1, forward strand.
AATAATAATAATAATAATAAAAATAATACAGAATTAAACAATAATATTGTTCCATTTTGTTCATAAAAAGAGTATAGTGATTCACCAATACAAGATAATAGGGTAGCCAAACGTGCTATGATTCTTGACTGTAACACAAACCTAAATTTAAAACGAAATTTCCATATTAATTAATAGTCTTTGTAACCATTATCTGTGGTGCGCCTAAAACATTTATAAGAATATGATATATATATATATATTCGATATCTATAAAAATAAAAGTGGCCATGTGAGATAATAAATTAAAATTATCTCATTTTAAATACATGAGCAATTTCTTGAGTATTTGGTTCTTTGACTCTTTATTCGACTTTGTTGAAAACATTTAAATGCCAAACTATTATTATTATTATTATTATTATTATTATTATTAGCACCGCGTCTTACTACCCGTTCGGTTTATATGCACTTACGCTAATGTGTAATGGTAGGGTGATTGTGAGATGAAATGAAGGACCTACAGTTTAACGTGGAATCCAAACCACGGTGGAGGCCTGGCATTCCTCACATTCACCCTAACTACTATCGACACGGTCAGTGTCATGAGTCATAATATTGTAGTTTATAAAATAAAACGAGTATGTATGTCTGTCGTGAGAATTGCGTGATTTATACCTCACGCAAAAGTCTGAAATCAAATTATTTTTAACCCCTGTGCACGAACATGTGCACCCTGAATAACTTTTTTAAAATTTGCATTAGATATTTTATTAATTAAAAACTGACAAAATGAAGAAATATTAGGGCCACAAGAAATCATTACTACTATATTTTATACAATGTTATTTTTATTTTATTTATTTATATACATTATTTATCCCGATTCCTAGCATGTAGCTCAAGACATAGCTCTACATCTTGAATTAAAATGATATAATTATTTTAGCTAAGGTATTTAAAAAAAATACAATAATAAATTTAGAATAAACACTCATATCTAAAATACCAAACTATAGTTAAGTTACAATTTGTTATGTTGTTTGGTGGCAATGTAAGTTTGGTTACCCTGGAGAGTAAACAAGAAGTGTTTGGTATCTACAAAAACTCTTCTTCTCATGTCGCCATGAAATATTAATTGTTATTTCTAATGCATAGCTTTTACCTGTAAGCCCTTTTGCCCTTTTTAACTTAAACACTTTATAATCTATACCCTTATACTCTACAACATTTACACACTACAACCTTTATACCCTTTATACACTTTTACACTTTTAAAACTTTATACCCTTATTAAAACTGTTTACCCTTTTTCACCCTAAGATATTTCTCCTGGGATAAGGCGGGTAGTAATGTAAAAAATAAAAATAGAAACTACCAAAAAGCCAAAATTCTAAAAATGGTTCAGAGCATATATAATGAACAGGGCAATAAAACAAAAAGAGCAAAAATTGCAAAAATTAAAAAAATGTCCGAAATGTCAAAAATGTCAATAGGGGCAAAAGAGTACAACTGAAATATGGTAAAATGGGCAGAAAGGGTAAGAATGGTAAGAGAATAAAAATTCTATAAAGGTTAAAAGAGATAAGAGAAAAAATCTCAAGAGATTAAAAGCCACCAGTGGTTACAAAGGGAAAAAGGAGAAAAGGTTAACGGTATAAAAAGCGTAAGCTTGGTAGAAAGGATAAAGAAGGATATAAAGGATATAGGGTAAAACGTGTATAGGGTGAAAAGAGTAAAGCTAAAAAAGGCTCAAAGGTATATATAGTAAAATATTTAGAAGTAAATCTATTCAAAAACTATGAGACAAAATATCCAAAAATTTAAAATATGTACAAAATGAACAAAATATAGAAAATATCAAAAAGTGAAAAAGGGTACAGCTAAGCAAAAATAGCAAAAGAGGTAAAAATGGTAAAGATGGCAAAATGCGCTTTTTAAGATGGTCTACAGATTAAAAGGTATAAGATAATTAAAAAATTCATAAAGATAAAAAAGCCACGAAGTGGATAATAGAGGTAAAAAATAAATAATAGTTAAATTTCAATGGGGTAAAAGGCGTAAACGAGGTAGAAAGGGTAAAGAGGGTGAACAGATTATAAATGCCAATAAAAGAAAAAAAGGAAAAAAGATTATTACTTTCGATTAAAGAGGGTAAAACTATTAAAAAGGTGTAAGAGATCACAAAAAGGGCAAAATGTGTAGAATGGGTGAAAAGTATATCAGGGTAAATGGGGTAAAATGTTATCAAATAATTTTGATTGGATTTAATTAAAACCCTATAACAAACAATTGTTCATGCTGTGACATCTTATTTCTATTTTATCATCATAAATCGGAAGGAGTTCAAAGTATTTTGTATAGATACGTTATAACTAAATCTTCAAAAGAAATGACAGCTTTTAAAACTTTATCAGCTTATTTGTTTGGACTGGCATTGTGTATTAGTCAGTTTACTTTAAAGTTGTTTTTTATCACAATTTAAATCAGGAAAGGATTAATATTTTAACATAATTTAAGATCTGGCTTCTATTTCCTGTTGTTCATTTTAAAATGTATTAAACTATAATTAAAAATATCAAAACTACTTTATAGATTCGGCGTGCAAAGAACGGGTACACTAGCTAGTTCTAATATAATTATTAAATGTGTACTCAATTATATGTAGAATGTGGGGAATGCCAGGCCTCAACCGTGGTTCGGATTCCACGTTAAACTGTAGGTCCTTCATTTCATCTCACAATCACCCTACCATTACACATTAGCGTAGGTGCGTATAGCCCGAACGGGTAGTAAGACGCGGTGCTAATAATAATAATAATAATAATTAGATATATGTGTATTTTTTACAGTAATCTACAAACCGATACCATAGACAATGGTTCTAAGACACTTTGGCTTTCGGCCCAACTTACGGACACATTTTAGCAGAGGAGCTTAATTTTCACATTTATTTTGATTAACAATTCATTTGACATTAGTTCTAAAAAAAAATAATAACACTAGAATACTATAATAGTAAAGTAATTCATTATAAATTACTATTTGTATAATGTTTTTTTAATATAACATAGCATTCTTTAATTTAAGAATATTATTTTACTCAAGAACAAATATTTTATAAAATACCTCAAAAATCTTTAAATATCTTTTGTTCAGTCAATGCTTGAAAATATATTTATAAATGTATTGCAAGTACATAAACGATACTTTGCAATGATAAATTGTTGCACAGGAAATAATGCTTACTACTATTCAATGAAACAAATTTCTAAAGTGATATTTGTAATTGTAATAAAATAAATTATGCCTATTTAGCATTTCATTTATATTTATTTTTTGAGTTTTTGGGTTCAGTATTGTGTTAAAATCATTAAGCATGCAATTTAAAACAAATGTTAACCACATATTTATACCCTATTCAAAGAAATAAAATGACTTACTTTATTTAACTATATATTTTAGAGCTACACATAGAAACGTTAATTGAACCCAGGGCACTTTGTTTATGTACAATAATGTTTTATTATGCTTTGATGTCTGTGAATAGAGCACCATCCATAACTATTATTACTTATTTTTTAATATTTTTTTATGCTTTTAAAATATGTATTTAAATTATACATGTCCAACACAATTTGATCAACAATGATTCAAAATAAATACCGTTAAAAATACCAAATAAAGTTTTGAATAGAATAAAACTGGAAATATTCACACGTTTCTCCATACGAAGAAAAAGATTTATAGGACCCTTGGCGTCACTGCAAGCCGAGTTGCCACAGTTAACACTTCGCCCTCTTAAGACTACCTTGTAGGTGCAATTTGAGGCGGAGGGTACTCAGGAGATACAACACAGGGCATAAATTGTTTCTGTTGCTAGTATAAATGAAGAGTAGAGCACACACTACGAAGCAAAGGAAACTTCTATTGAATGAAGGGTGACCTGGCGGTCTAGGGGTAAGGTGTCAGCCTTCTGTGCTGGCGGCCCGGGTTCCATCCTCGGTCCCGGCACAGATTTATCTTATTCCATTTCATCTCACAATCACCCTACCATTACACATTAGCGTAAAAGCGTATAACCCGAACGGGTAGTAAGACGTGCTGCTGCTAATAATAATAATAATAATAATTGAACTAAGTTTGAAGCACAGTTTTGTACTAGACCCACTCTTGGTTGCCACGTGTTGGCTGCTATGATTTGTTTATTAGAGTTATTTCGTGCTTTCTACCAATACGCTGCACCTCCAATATGTAGCACTGCGCTGTTCTTTCCTTCCTAGCCCCGCGTCTATTCTGCCCTGCATTTCAATGTGAGCTTAGACGTATAGTCAATATGTGTGGTTTGTTCTAGTTAGGGTTCTTCCAGCAACAGTGAGCCTTGACGACTATTTTTGTCTCTTGAATACTGACCGAGAGAAACAGAAATATGCGTTGCATTTATGGGTAAAAACATTATTATTATTAGCACCGCGTCTTACCAACCGTTCGGGTTATACGCACTTACGATAATGTGTAATGGTAGGGTGATTGTGAGATGAAATGAAGGACCTACAGTTTAACGTGGAATTCGAACCACGGTGGAGGCCTGGCATTCCCCACATTCACAAGATGTCTTCTCAGAGGTGAAGGAAAGGTTTGGTAATCAGATAAATCTGTGCCGGGACCGAGGATTGAACCCCGGCCGCCATCACAGAAGTCTGACACCTTACCCCTAGACCGCCAGGTCACCAGGGGTAAAAAAAAAATTTCACTAAATTGAGGAGTATAATTTACAACCCATATATTATATTGACTCTGGGACATACGTCCTATAAAGAAACTTTAATTTATTCTCTAAAAACATCAAGAATTAAGTATTTTATAAGTTTTCTTCACTTTTTCTCGTTTGAGATATAATCGAGCCCACATGAAATAATCACATACCACTCTGATCTATGATTACAACAACCCATTATCAAAACAGCATGAGCATTAGGGTAGAAAACTTCACTATATGTCATGAATCATGACATGATACGCTCTGTAGACAATCCGTGCAAATTTCTTGTAGACCAAATTTAATGGGAACACCAGGAAAATAATTTGACAGAATATACATTTGTATTCAATTTTGAGCATTAATTTCGGACATGAAACCATAGATAACATATTTGAATTTAGTATTTTATAACAAGGGCGCAGTGAAGCTTGTCTTATTTATTTATATGTATTGATTTATAAAATGTTTTTTTTTCTTTACGGTCGTAATACTTGACCTTTAGTTTTGTAAAATTTTATATATATATTTGCGTTTAGTTTGAAAATTATTGGTTTTATAAAAATAAATTCCAAATAAAATATATGTATTATAAATATACCTACATATTTGCATTGATAAGTAATTTCATAGATCATATAATTTTGTAGATGTGATAAGAATGAGAATTTACACTTCAGACCGGATCCCTTAAATTAATTTTGCCGAAAAAAAATGGGAGTAACCATTTTGTTTATAATATTGATCACTGCTTAGAAATGAACTATAATCAAAATCATTAGAGCCAATTTTGAGAAAATCGATTTTTTCCTCTTTTAGGCCTTTCAGTAAAATACCCTTAATTTAAAGGATTTAATATCCAATTCAAAAAAACCCGCTGGAGTAAAACTTCTGAAAACTCTAGATAGCAAGTTTTAGCCCGATCGGTAAAATAGTTTTGCTCTAGCCCGAGGTACAGACAAACAGGCGGCATTGCGAGTACCACTTTTTTTAAGGGGGTCTTTAAACGTCGAGGTGACCTGGCGGTCTAGGGGTAAGGTGTCAGACTTCTATGCTGGCAGCCGGGGTTCAATCCTCGGTCCCGGCAAAGATTTATCTGATTACCAAACCCTTCCTTCACCTCTGACAAGACATNCCTCCATTTCATCTCACAATCACCCTACCATTACACATTAGCGTAAGTGCGGGTAGTAAGACGCGGTGCTAATAATAATAATAATAATAATAATAATAATAATAATAATAATAATAATAAATGTTGTATATTTAGAAAAAAAAATCAAGATGAAGATCAAGGATATTACATACATTATGTTTTTATTGTATGTTGATGAGAACAATTATAAAGATGTAAAATAATTGGTTTTGGGCTTTCGCAAGTCAATCGAAAGATTGAAGACAAAATTTTATGAATACTTTTATAACTAGATTCATCTTTTAACATATTCTGTTAAACATTTGTACAATATCGATGTCCTTGACCTGGTTAGCTGGCGTAAGATAATTTTATTGTTTGGGTGTCCCACTAATTTTCATGCAGAAAGTTTTAGAGATGATTATAGCAAGAAAAATAATATTTAGAATGAGAATGTTCCCTAAATTGATGTTTCTAATGGATTAGGTTGGTTTTCTATTTATGTTAGACTATTAGACAAATCGTAACAGTTATTGATGAGTACAACTTGCTATTATGATTAGGTTCTGCAACATCTGGGGTATTCTGTACTGAATTGATGCACGTAAACATTACAATAATAACCACATCTATACAAATACTCATCATCACAATTAAAAGGCAACAATAATAGGCTATTGTTAAAAATTATCAATATTAATAACAAACTAAAAGTAATATAATAACAACAAAACAATCATATTATTTATACCTTGGTTTACATGGCAGATATCAAAGAAACGTATTTTGTTTCTAACTAGAAATAGTTTATATTTAAATGTTGAATTTTACGTCATCTATATTCATAAATTATTTTTGAGTTAACATTGTTTTTAGAAATATTCAGAATTGATTATTTATTCAGTTATTAATTTAATATAATAAATATTATTTATAGTTCCTGCTACTGTTGACAAATATATGTTATCGTTCCAACATTTATATTTCATTGTAAAATATAGATTTTAGAACAAAAGTTGTTAATACCAAATCTTGAGCATAATCAATAATCTTCAAATCTAAATTTATTGTACTAGTCTCTTAAAGTATTGATTTAGCCAAATGATGCATTAAATAGATTTTAGATGAATATAAATATCCTAAATCATATTTAAAAAAAGTATCTTGTTGTGAAAAAAGAATGAACGCAATAAATACAACTTATTCTGGCTCGAAATATTACCCATGCCAAGAATTCCTATCATTGTTTTGGTCTGTTTATTTAAATAATGGGAAAAGTTAACGAATATATTCTGATTTTACCGTAAAGCTTGCATAGTTTTGAACATACATTTTGTTCAACATACAACATAATTTTAAAAACAAACACGTAGATAAAATTTTGAATCATAGTTCAAAACTTGGAGATCATTATATATAGATTATATGGCCCAAAGTACGAACTTACACTGCTATCTTCATTTGGCCAGCCTTAATTAACAATCTACGGCGCCCAAACCACAACCACTCGGGGCTAGTGAGACTAAAAACAAGGAGTCTCCGCTGAAACTATTATTATTTAAATAGTTCCCGAGTACGAGGAGATGTAATAATGACTATTGCTCGGTATATTGTTTCAAAGATTGTTATTACGTGGTAAAGTAACGTCATTCTAATTATAAGTAAAACAATATTATAGTTAAGTCAAATGTGCTACATCTTTCTGATAATTCAAAGACATATTCAATTATATAGTTTTGTTGAAGTCATGTTTCTAATTTATCAGATATCGGTCATGATATTCCCTAGACGTTACAATTTTGCTTTTTGACCTAATTAAAATATATATATATCTACGCTACACAATCTTCAAATAAAATGATCACTCTAACTCAATAATGCCTTTTTTAAACCAACTCAAACCCACAACAAAGATTTTATAAAAAATAGTTGTTTAGCTTCCACTAGTATCTAGTGACCAAAATTATCAGGTAAACAAGGAAGGGGAGTCCTGAAGGCATCGCCTCCTATTTGAAAGGGGGGTTCAGGGTTTCTCCCCAGGAAATCTTTGGAATATTATATGCTTCTAACCCGCCTCGGTGGCGTAGTTGGCTAACGCGCTTGTCGTGTTGAGCTCGACTGCTGAGGACGGGGAGATCGAGGTTCGAATCTCGGTCTGGTGAACTGGGGGTGGTTTTTCCTAAATGGTTTTCCACTCTCCCTCCACGCAAATGCGGGTTCACTTCCTCTAATTCAAACTTCCCAATTCCCAATCCATTAGAATAGTTAGTACTTAAAGCGTATAACCTGAACGGGTAGTAAGACGCGGTGATAAATATTATTATATGCTTCTAGAAGCTATTTGGATGCGTATTTTAATGATAATTATGGCTTTGGGCATCCTTCTATTCCGTGGCTTATATAAGACACACTATAAACTTTATTGATCATGTCAAACAGGATGTGGGGTTAAGGATAGGGAAACATATCTTCCCCCTCTTTCTTTTACAATTGGAGGAAATTCACCCTATGTCCACCCCTCCCCGACCCAGTTTTGTAACCCATAAAGTTGAAGATTTTTAAATTAAATACACATAAATACATTATAATATTTATATTTAAATGTAAAGCTGCTATATGAAAATGCATGATAGAGCCATCCTTCTTACTTTCTCTCGATACCTCAGAGACAAAAATATTGTGATGGTAAAAAAAATCGAACTAAAGATTTTGATAAATGTCTACGTTTAGATATTATTATTATTATTATTATTAACACCGCGTCTTACTACCCGTTCGGGTTATACGCACTTACGCTAATGTGTAATGGTAGGGTGATTGTGAGATGAAATGGAGGACCTACAGTTTAACGTGGAATCCGAACCACGGTGGAGGCCTGGCATTCCCCACATTCACAAGATGTCTTGTCAGAGGTGAAGGAAGGGTTTGGTAATCAGATAAATCTGTGCCGGGATCGAGGATTGAACCCCTGCCGCCAGCACAGAAGTCTGACACCTTACCCCGAGACCGCCAGGTCACCGACTACAGCATATAAATCTAACACTAAGATTCACGTTAACTACTACTAGGCTGGTTCAGTCATTTCTTAAGATAAAAAACGTTTTTAAACTACAACTATACCCGATTATCGTGATCCTTTTAAATCAGAACATATATTAGATATAATTTTCTTCTAAAGTGGGTGGCATTAATTTATAGACTGAAACATCTGCGTTATAAATGATAGAATACTATTATGAATAAACCTATAAAAGTCAAATCAATTATAGAATTTTAAACATTAAACAGCAGGGAGAAACATTTTAAATATGTAAAATAAGACCATTTTTATTGAGTAAAAATTTGGACGAAAAGGGAAAATAAGAATGCTTATTGGATTCTTTAACCTCAAAATGTGTTTCGTTATATATGTAAATTATTTCTTTGTGGCAGCCAAGCCAAGCAAAGCAAAGCAAGTTTTTGTGGATGGATTTTCAAACTGCACTACATTTTTCAAGTGAACATGAAACAGTTAAAGCTCAATCTGTTATATTTGAAAAAGAAATAAACCAACCCTTTTTTTGAGTTAGAAATAAGTAGGTCAATTTGAAACATAACACTTTTATTAACGACATGTAATAAAATGTATATTATTTTACCAGCAAAACCAGATTTAAGGGAAAACTATAATGGTCTAGGCTAAACAAGAAGCCCTGTGAAGAGTGGGTGAGAAGAGAACCATTTTGGTTGGGATTCTTCGGCGCAAAGCAAACTGGATCGGACACACCCATAGGAGGAATTGTCTTCTGCAAGAAGTCATAGAAGGCAAGGTTGAGGGAAAGAGGAGATTAGGAAGGAGGAGGATTCGAATACTAGATGACTTGAAGAAGAAAAATCTGGGAAATGAAGGAGAAGGCAGAGGACAAGGCGCATTGGTGGTCTAAGTTTCACTGACAAAATGAAAGAACCTGTCGTAAGACAGAACAACTAATAGTTAAATAGTACTATCAATCGTATGTTGACCACACCAGTTTCCCCAGGCAATGGACAAGGTAAACACCAGATCCTCAGCCTTTCGGACGTCTCGCTGCGTTCCTTGGGCCCGGTTGAATGCCTCAACATTAGGTGACCTGGCGGTCTATGGGTAAGGTGTCAGACATATTCTGGCGGCCGGGGTTCAATCCTCGGTCCCGGCACAGATTTATCTGATTACCAAACCCTTCCTTACCCTCTGACAAGACATCTTGTGAATGTGGGGAATGCCAGGCCTCCACCGTGGTTCGGATCCCACGTTAAACTGTAGGTCCTCCATTTCATCTCACAATCACCCTACCATTACACATTAGCGTACTTGCGTATAACCCTAACGGGTAGTAAGACACGGTGCTAATAATAATAATAATAATAATGCCTCAACATTGAGGTTCACTAGTGTCAGTTTTCGCCGATAAAGGCACTTCCAAGTGTGCAGTTGTTAAACGGCTTGTTTTCAACTCTATTCATAAAAGCGACAAGCAGGAGGGTAAATTTGGAAGGGCAGTGGCCATAACCCAAAAGTTCAGGTAGCAGGAATCCTGTTTTCCACCTAACACCACATAAATGACCTTTTCAAACAGTTTAGAGGATTTATCCAAATATACAAATCCCGAGCCTCCGGATGAAAGGTAAGATGGTATAAAGACTTTAAACTTTTGTACAATTTATGGTGGAACCAATTTGTTGAAGACAGTACTATTTTTAATGTGTGTCACCTCATCCATCTAACTTTTAGCACCCGGTTTTTGAAAGTTTCCATCGTTTGTGCAACGGTAGGGCTGGTTAGTGCTCAAATTTCATCCTTAGTGCTGTAAATTTGAGGCACTAATTCACGATTGTTTATGGGTGGCTAGGGAGATATCTCCCTGACCACCCGGTATAAGAGATAATAGGGATAACCCTTTTTTGAAAAAGCCCATCGTTTGTGCCACGACGTTAGTGCTGGTTAGTGCTCGATTTTCATCGTTGGTGCTGTAAATTTGAGGCACCCCCTAACTGCCAAAGGCTAGAAAAAAAACTAAATATTAAAACCACTCTAGATTTATCAACGCGTTTTTTTATAGTTACACCCGCCTCGGTGGCGTAGTTGACTAACGCGCAATATCTTTTCTATTTTACTCCAGTTCTTTATTGTAGTAACTACCAAAATGAGTTCCTTTGAAATTTTTAGGAGTGTTTCACCCTAGAACAGTCTTTGTGGCATTTTTAATTTTTCATTTAAAGGGACAGTATCGTGTTTACTTTTTATTCCTGACATACTGTATGTAATGTAAAAACTACGTACACAAAACCAAATCCACAAACGAAGAGTAATTACCACGCACTAGACGCTATATTCCGGATCACTGAGGTAGCAAAACAACTGACTAGTAAACAATAGCGTGTCAACAATAGGAGACCAGTCATCAACGAGTTTGACAACCGGAGCGTCGGACTAGCCGAGGGCGGACTGGAGAGGTCATACTCTACATGTAGTTTACACTGAAAGTTAGCAAGCTTACCTTGCATGGTTCAACTATGACGTAACCTATAAGATAGAAACAAAGCATGGGTGTAGCAAGGGGAGGGTTATGGTGCTCAAACCCTCCAAATCACCTAAAAATTATCTCAAGTTTTTAATTTTGATCGCAAAAGAATGTTTGTGAAGCTTTTTATCTTAATTTGTATCTGCAATCTGATCTTCAAAGATAGTAGTATATCCTATAAAAGCATCCATTTTGCAGAAATGTGCCAGGGGAAAATCACTTCAAATAGCTTCTATAGGCATATAACTTTGATAGTAGAAATAAAAGTCGAGAATCCCTCTGAAAAGCGTTTTTTGGGCATCAAAATTTCTGGAGTAAGACCACTTGATAATTTCTAGGGGATCAAATTTATTTTAAAAAAAAAACTTGGTCTAATGCTATTAAAATAGCTTTCAAAGGCATCCAATTAAGGGAAATGCTGGAGGACTACTCCAAATAAATCGAGGATTATCCAAATTTAAAAAAATCATGGGAGATCTACTCTAAATTTCTCTTAGATTAGTATAATTTACAAAAACTCTCCACTTTTAAGTACCACTCCAAATATTTTCTAGGGCATCCAATTTTCACAAATTAACTGGGAAGGAGAAAAATTGCAAAAAAAAAAAATATCTAGGTCATCCAAATTTTAAACATTAATTGGGAGGGAGAAACATTACTAAAACAAATAAATCTTTGATCTCCTTCCCCACATCACACAAAATATAAGGTTCCACCAACCCTTTTTAAAAAATTATATTATTTCTTAGAAGTCTTAAGTCATAGACCTACAATTTAGAACTATCCCAGTATTACATTTTCCCTACGCCTGTGAAACTAAGACCGCTACATTTCAAGGTAAAGGGAGTGAGATATGGATGGATAACAGAAAAAAAAATTGTAAAAGCGAATTAATTGGGTGTTACTTGAAAAATCAGGGAAAAGTCAGATAAATGATAACATTCCATTGAAGTTTTAGCTTTTTTTTAAAAATAATTTGTGAAATACGAAGAAGAGAGCACTACCACGTCTAAACTATTAGTTTTATCCCCAATAATATGATTTCTTGATGATATTTGTGCCAAGAATTTAATAAAAGCAATGAAAATTATGAGATTTCATTTGTATATTTTTATTATAAAATACTGGGAAAGTAAATATTCTTTGGTCTGGAAAACCTGTGGAAGTAAAAGAACTTTAAAGTGTAGGCCTTTTCAGAGTTTTTTTGAAAAGTGGGTAAAATAAATAAATTTTATAAGCAGAAACAAGTTTGGTTTAAAATTTTAATCAGCCGTAACCCTTAATAATATTTTTCAAAATGAAAGGACACCAGAATGTAGGGCCAGTGTTTAATCATTATCTTTTAGTTATATAATTTTATGTAGGGTATTTGTCAAGAGACTCGGAATAAATTAAAAATGTGATTACAACAAAAGCCTTTTAACGGGTTGTTTTGCGTACCACTGACTTTCAATGTGAACTATCAAGAATTGTGTGTTTACTTAACATTTCAAACAAACATTTTATCTGTACTTGAGAGATTTTTCCTCGATTAAATATAAATAATAATAAATGTAAGAAATATTTCTTTGGTTATGTGTACTAAACTCTAACTACAATTTAAAGAAACTCAAAATATCTTCTAGAGGCATAACATTTTTAAAAAAATCCAGGGGAAGTTTACTTTAAATAAGATCCACAGGCAATCAATTTTCAAAAGATTTCCAAGTGAGGGACCCTTTAAATAGATTTTATAAAATTCCAAATTTTAAAAAAATTTCCGAGTGAGAACAGCTCCAAATAACTTCTAGAATAGTATGATATTCGTAAAATTTCCAAGTGTGGACCCCTCTATTAGCTTCGAATAGAGTGCTTAATTTCTAAATAAATAAGTATTTTAATCACAATTTTAATATTATTTGAAAGGTGTAAACTAATCTAAATATGTAATTAATAATCAAATCTTATATATTCTTAATACATCCAAAATTAAACTCAATTAATTATAGAATTAATGATATTTATATAAAGTATAATTTGGATATAAAAAGTAATTTGAGTTCACACAATCTATCTTATGTTTTTAAAGATACTTCTTGTTCTTATCATATTGCAATGTGTATTTAATAGAATCATTTGTTAACTATATATAATTTACAACCAAATGAATTATATAACAGAAAGGGGTGACCTGGTGGTCTAGGGGTAAGGTGTCAGACTTCTGTGCTGGCGGCCGGGGTTCAATCCTTGGTCCCGGCACAGATTTATCTGATTACCAAACCCTTCCTTCACCTCTGACAATACATCTTGTGAATGTGAGGAATGCCAGGCCTCCACCATGGTTCGGATTCCACGTTAAACTGTAGGTCCTCCATTTCATCTCATAATCACCCTACTATTACACGTTAGCGTAAGTGCGTATAACCCGAACGGGTAAGACGCGGTGCTAATAATAATAATAATAATAATAATAATAATAATAATAATAATAATATTAATAATACATAACAGAATATTAATTTTATTCGGAGCTCATCATTTCTACTAACTAATTATATATTAACACGGGGTTCTGAGCAATAAATTTCAGTTTTACTTTAATATGACCTTAAATACACTAAAACTACACCAAAAATGTTAAATTTCTCGAATTCTTGTTCCCTAGCTCACTTAGTCCTCCTAACGAACATTTAAACTATAAACAACTTTTCAATGTACAGGAAAACTTAATGCTTCCCGCTACACCCTTCTGACAACCTTTGAGTTAACTTTAGACTTAGGCCAAGGTAAACACCGTTGTCGTTTTATTGCGGGTGGGGTGTTCTGACTTCAAAGAATCATGGCAAGCTTTTGAAAGCTTTGGAATGGTCGTTAGCGTTTGCCCTTCTTAAAGTGTTATAGTTTACTAACCGATCGTTTTTGCGTGACTCCATTTGTTACGACATTAAGATTTAATTAATTAGTTTAATACTGCTACCTAAATAGTATTTTCAAATACTTACATTCAGTAGAATATTGTTAAGTATAATTACATTATATTAAGATTCACTTGAGTCTTAAATATTTTAATAGCTATCTAAGATTGTAGTTTTTTCTTTTGTTTCTCATACAAAATTTCCCTTTGTGCCTATTGGAAGAATATTACCATCTTAACTAAATACAATGAAACAGGACTACAAGGTTAACATTTAATATATAACACCAGCATTGGTAATTGAATTGGTTGGAGAACGACTCTTTGGAATATTATCACTCCCCAATTATATTATTATTATTATTATTAGCACCGCGTCTTACTACCCGTTCGGGTTATACGCACTTAAGCTAACGTGTAATAGTAGGGTGATTATGAGATGAAATGGAGGACCTACAGTTTAACGTGGAATCCGAACCACGGTGGAGGCCTGGCTTTCCCCACATTCACAAGATGTCTTGTCAGAGGTGAAGGAAGGGTTTGGTAATCAGATAAATCTGTGCCGGGACTGAGGATTGAACCCCGGCCGCCAACATGGACACCTTACCCCTAGACCACTAGGTCACCCCCAATTATATTAAACTGTAGTTAAACACCGGCCTGAATGGTTATAGTTAAGAGGATCTTAATTTTAATTTGAAACACTAATTAAGATTAAAACAAATAAAAATTAAGTCAATGATATAAATGTGTGAATAAGTATAAATTATTGTGGAATATTAAAAAAAAAATCAGTTCCCGTATAAATAACTTAAAGTGTATTATAGCGACACATTTCAAGATGCATCCATATAATATCTGTTCTTTAACCTATTTATATAAATTGAATTGTTATTTTTTTTATAAATATTCTCATCTAAGAGGTAGGAATAATCGTTGATGGTTTTATTGTATAATCAAAATGATCAAGTAGTTATTGTTTATTAATAATAATAAATTGTTATATTTGTATTAGAAACAAGGAGTTGGCTGTCCGAAACCTACGAATTTTGTTTGTTTTTAAATAATACAATTTTACACTACTAGATATATACCATTGTTGATTTTTAGTTATTCTTTTAAATCCTGCAATACCAACAGTCTCCATATTTCTCTCCATTTCATTCTACTCTCTATTTTTATATTTATTCTCCGTCCAAACAATCCCCCCTATCGTCGCACCCTCTCTTGTTTACTTATAAACTTCTCACTTATGCGATTGGTGAACACCTATTAAAATAATTTACCTACTCCGCATTCTATTAATATTCGGTAATTATAAAATATATTTTATCTTTAATCCTATAAGTTATTATTGGCATCTTGAATCAGTTCCTGGAAAAAAATATGTGTGTGTGTGTGTGTGTGTATAGGTATATATATATAAACATATATTTTTTTCCTGGAACTGATTCAAACGCCAATAATAACTCAGAGGATTAAAGATATATATATATATATATATATATATATATATATATATATATATATATATNGTGTTATGACTTAACCTTTGTTTACACATTCATCTAGAAATATTTATATCTTCAGAGCTGAATGTTTAAACAAAGGTCAATAACAATCTCCATTTTAAATATTTTCGATATTTTTAACAATATGTAACAAACATTTATTCAAAGGTAATATAGTAACTATATAAGATTAGTATGCTGTGGAAATTTATTTATTTGTCCTTAGGAAAGATTTGATCTCTTGCGAATCATCACTAGAAGTAGGCTAATTATCTGTACTACGTTAGCCTTCACCAAGTGTTGCATAAAATGGATTCTATAGAGATTGTAAAAATTTGTCAGTGGGTTTGAAGTTTATTGAAAACCATCCAATGATTTTTCCTTCAATATCATTGAATTATTTTACAACAATTACCAATCTTGAAATTCTTAGCTGTCAAAATATGAAATAAAGGTAAGTCTAGAGCCGCAACTTGCTACGAAAATGTGAATAGAAGCAAATATAATTTGTAAATATTTAGTGATAAATCGTAGATGAACAATTTATTTAAATTAGTTTTACTGAGAGGACACTTTTTAGTGCCAAATATGAATGTTTATAAACAATCAATTACATAATTTTCTAATAAATGTACTACTGAACATATGGGATACAATGTCGAACCACTAATTAGGACCAGTACTTTGAGCGCACTTTCTAAGAAATGAATTTAATAAAAATATCCAATTTTTCGAATATGACGTGATGCATTAATTAGCCAGCTCTATCACTAGACTGAACACCTCTAGCTTAGCTACAACTGAGCTCCACAGTCTGTGGCTTCCCAATATATATATATATATATATATGCCTAAATCAGGTTATAGCTTTATATTCTGGTTTCGGGATCGTCCTCTCTAAGGCTTCAGGTTTGAAATAGATGTAAGAGTAAAACAAATACGCTCGAAGTGCGCATAATAAGGTATCCGTGAGTACACAAACAAAGTATTATAATATTTAGCACCGCGTCTTACTACCCGGTCGGGTTATACGCTTTAAGTACTAATTACTCTAATGGATTAGGGATTGGGAAGGTTGAATTAGAGGAAGTGAACCCGAATTTGCGTGCGGGGAGAGTGGAAAACCATTTAGGAAAAACCACCCCCAGTTCACCTGACCGAGATTCGAACCTCGATCTCCCCGTCCTCAGCAGTCGAGCTTCAACACGGCAAGCGCGTTAGCGAACTACTCCACCGAGGCGGGTTACACAAACAAAGGTTTAGGTTTGTTGGTTTCTTTGTTTTGGAGTATCCTAAATCATTGATCATATTTAAGATGTTAAGCTACAACAGTGGTTCCCACTTTCTCGACTCGCGAACCCCTTTTACAAACATCTGAGTTACACGAGCCCCCTGATAAATATCCATAGCCATACACTTAATTTTACACCTAATTTTTTTATTAAATCTAGTTATTAATTGGGATCAGAATTTTTAATACCTTTAAACTAATCTAATATAGCTCCGGTAGTTACTCTGAGATACTCCACCAAAAAATAATGGATGAATATTGAAAACTATATAGGTATAAGTTCTATATAATTATACATTTATTTTAAAAATAAAACTGAATTTAAATAAGCAAAGTAGTAACATTTTCTTATCTCTATGGTCGCATATTTGACAAATGTGTCGTTTTACGCGAGCTACAACTCTCTCACTATATATACATTAGGACTTTGGATAAACAATATATATCTATCAATACAGTTTCGGGGAAACTTCTACTGGGTTTTATGTTGAGGAATATTTGGCTACACCATAGTCAACATGTACTAACCAAATGAACAACCTTGACTCTGAAAAGAAAGCGGTTCCAGTCACGCACCTATACATACCTCGGCTAGGGCTGAACGGTAGAACACGAGTAAAACATACAACACCCTCCCAAAATTGAACATAACTTTAACTGTTACAGAAAAATAATAATAATAATAAGTCCTGCTTAAGGTGACCTGGCGGTCTAGGGGTAAGGTGTCAGACTTCTGTGCTGGCGGCCGGGGTTCAATCCTCGGTCCCAGCACAGATGTATCTGATTACCAAACCCTTCCTTCACCTCTGACAAGACATCTTGTGAATGTGGGGAATGCCAGGCCTCCACCGTGGTTCGGATTCCACGTTAAACTGTAGGTCCTCCATTTCATATTACAATCACCCTACCATTACACATTAGCGTAAGTGCGTATAACCCGAACGGGTAGTAAGACGCGGTGATAATAATAATAATAACTAGTCCTGCTTAGAGGGTACTAGTATTGTACAGGCACTTAAAAAAAAGAAACATGGTGTTTTGTATATATGTATATAAAGACCAAAAATGAATATGTACTTCAAATAAAAAAAAGTAAAAAATATTTATTTACTGTGTTTACCTCTCCAGTGTTAAGAGCAAAAAACATGTTCCCTACCTATCGGGTCGACCGGTATTAACCACAATTAGAATATACAGTATGATTCACATCTGTGCAGATTGATAAGAGACTTGGTGGTATGGTTGTGGTAAAATTTAAGTGACAAAAAAGAAGTAATACATAAAATAAACATAGAAAAAAAGACACAAATTAATCCTCACAATATTTCGATATGGGAAATGATGGTATGAGAGGTTCCGAGTCCTTGGTACTCTTATAAGGCTGTAAATAGTTAAAATAGCTTAGACTTTATATATATATATATATATATACGAGGTTCTTAAAATTCACCCAAAAATATGAGTGCAATTGAATGAGTTGAATTTGAGCTCTCCGAAAAGGTTGCGCGTTGTCTATCCCCGAGATAAGAATGGGCTCACCGTACAAAATGATTAGCTGAGGCGTCCCACTTTACAAAAAAGGGCCTAGCCCCCACCTGACTATACCGGATGTATTTCTCCTCGGGTAGGGCTGAGGCACACGCACACAGTGTTAGTTTTATTTTATCATAGGTAAATTCGCTACTAGAAAGTTTGTCTTTACCAAAAATCACTCGAGCTCCGCCACGGACCCTCCACTCACCCCCAATCTTTGCAGGAATCCTCCCAACTAGGCCACTTTGCCGCGCATCTTCCGATAATCACCCCAAAGTTAGCCGAAATTGGCAGCAAGATCCCCGACAAAATATCCTAACTTCCAATATAACCTTTTCATAAACGAATGAAAAATTATAAAAATTCTTAAAATTAACAAAATCAAAATTCTGATCCCTAAAACAATTACAAAAAAACATTTCTGGCCTTCCTCCTCGTCAAAACTACCCGCCGGAAAGAAAAATCCTTAAAAAACAAAAAAAAAATCTTCTTTCTCACTCTTACCTTCGCGCAGCAAAATCGCTCTCCTAGTAACACGCTCGTGACGCGGGTTCGTGAACTACTTAACTAATCACGATTGATCCCCTAAAATAAATTTATAATAAATGAAAATAAGCCGAAAAAAGAAACTACGATAGAATATTAATGCAAAATAAGGTACGTAATAAAATGATACAAAGATTAATAAAATATTAAATTTCAGATAGTTTTTGTATTTACAAAGACGTAAGCTACCAAAGAGCCACCTTAAATAGTGAGTATACCCGGGTAACAGCAACTAAATCGAACGTGCTGCCAAAGCGCCCATTACTAACCCCTAACAAATATATATTAAAAAAGAAAAAATCTAAAAATTACAACTAAAATAATTAAATTACGAGATGGTAAAAGTAAAAATAATAAATATCTAGGGATTATTGAAACTCCTCACACAATATTATCACATTTCATAAGTTTTTTAAAGTGGTACTGAAAATTTCTCCTTTAACATGACTGACATACCTTCCTATAACCACAAAATTCCAGTCAATTTAAGTTTCAAAATTATTTACAAGTTTAAACAGCTACTGCTCACCTTTTCATGTGACTTAATGAGGAGGAAGCTCTTGCTTTGGATAACACAGATCTTTAAAGTCCGGAACCATAGACGATGAATAAAGTCTCAAGTCACTTTCAGCAATGAGCCTGTTGTGGAAAGCGAAAAAAAAAATTATGGGGGAGTAGAAAAAGTAAGCATAGGTGTATGAAGAGATAATGGATGTAAGCCTCATCAAATTTAGATAGTAGAATCTTGTAAATGTGTCTCACAAAATTTTACAAGCCGTCCGCTAATGCGGAAATATTTTGGTGGACCCCCTGGAAAATTTCGATAATCCCCAGGGAGGTCTGCGAGTCACAGTTTGGGAACCAATGAGTTACAACATATTATTATTAATATTACTATTAGCCCCGCGTCTTACTACCCGTTCGGGTTATACGCTCTTACGCTATGTGTAATGGTAGGGTGATTGTGAGATGAAATGGAGGACCTACAGTTTAACGTGGGATCCGAACCACGGTGGAGACCTGGCATTATGGTAATCAAATAAATCTGTGCCGGGACCGAGGATTAAACCCCGGCCGCCAGCACAGAAGTCTGACACCTTACCCCTAGACCGCCATGCCACGTACAACATGTTAATTTATGTTTAAATACGTCCAAAGCCCTAAAAGCCGATGTCAAGTTTCAGGTATATCTATGTTTCTTGGTTTATGAACTACTTTAAACAATGTTCAAGTGGTCAAGTTGTCTAAGATGTTAGGAGATTCCACACGATCAGATTTTATAAAAAGTTTAAGTCAAGTCCCCTACAGTTCTTAGTATTGGAATTATGTACAACAGTAATCAAATGGTCTTCGGGGTTAAGCTCTGACTGGAGATAAAAGTAAGATAGGCTCGAGATGCCAATTTTCAGGTTTCCCCCTGTATTTAAGTCATATTTCTTGGTATTGAAATTATTGCGTTCACGCCTAAACATATATTCTATTAAATGTGTATGATTTGTTCATTTTCTACCTAGCAGTTTCAAATGTCTTTTAATGAAGAAGTCATATGTTTGTTTGAATACATATATGTTTTCCTGAATACATATCTATTTAAACTTAAGATATTATAAACTAAAGATGTAGAAAGATACCTGTGTTTTTATTATTACAATCCAAACTATAATTTATCTCCAGTTTTAAGATTGAATTACCTCCCGTTATTTCTTCTTGTATTTTAATTGGTTGTCTTAGTTCTACATAGTATAAAATATATTTCACATAAATCAATTGAGTATGTAACTATTTATAAGCAAGCTTTCATTGATAGAAAACACTCTCATTTATGTATTTATATTTAAATATATATATATATCATATAAATTAATTTGTATTTAATATTTAAATATATATAATATATTTATATACATATCAATAATTATTTAAAAATAAGTATATGTCTATTTATTTATGTGTATATGTAATTAATGTTTAGTATATATATCACAAAATATTATTTGAGATTAAAAAACACTGGCAATATATCGACTGTCTACTATTACCATTGATTTTTGAGGATAAAGAGAAAAGTTTGTCACCAAATGCCGCCACGCTCATGACAGATATTCAACAACTGTTGAGATTAGCATGTGCAGAAAACTAAACTCTATGATTCTATATAAGAAATATTTGATTTATTTTGGCCAAAAGGTGTTTGTGCTATAAAAACTGCAAAAATACTGCCCTAAACTCGCGCTCACTAGCACTCCACCGCTTTCTCTTTGCCTGGGTTGACTATCTAAGTATCTTTTATAAACCACACCTGTATAATATTTAATATATCTTTATAAATATGAGTATGTATTAAATATTTAATTTTTATATAAAAATATTTAATATATGTATATGAATTTATTCAGGCATACATAATAAATTTGTCATGATCTGTTAACAAGTGGGGGGACCTAGTGGTATAGGGGTAGGGTGTCAGACCTCTGTGCTGGGGATCAGGGGTTCAATCCTCGGTCCCGGCACAGATTTATCTGATTGCCAAACCCTTCCTTCCTCTCTGAAAATACGTTTATTGATCACAATATGTGAATGTGTGGAATGCCAGGCCTCCACCTCCACCATAATAATAATAATAATAATAATAATTGAAAAGGCTCTAATTGTACTAAATTTAACTGTCTGCCTTATCTAAAAGTTCTTCTACATTGGCTATATCCGTAAATTTAAGTAGCCTAAATAAATGAGTTATGACTAAAGATAAATGTACAGTATTTTATCGTGAGATTTAATGTATATGCATTTGAAAAAAATATTCTAAATAGTGGATTTCCATTAGTTGGGTATTTTTATAAGGATTAATTAAATGATGAAAAAAATACTGAAGACAAAATATTTCACATGATTATTTTTTAATTTTCTGCTGGAGACAGTTCTCGAATCAATGTTTCGGAAACAGAATGAACATTTGCTATCATTAGTGATTAATTCCATGTTACATAGCTTGGAAGAGAAACCCATTAGAATGATATATACTGTTAACTCTCCTTTCCTGTGTAACTATCTACTTGAGTTTGAAAGATGATGGGAATGACAGATTCCAGTGGACTAAAAAGTTTCGATGAACCATTTATTTTATCCCTTATTTTTTAAAGTAATAAAGCTATACAAGTTATTTGAGTAAATATATATTTTATATTTATTTGGTTAAGCAAAATTTCACAAAAATCACTTAAATATAAAACCAAAATGCGTATACAGTCATTTGTAAACTATTTAGTAAGAATGCCAATCATAGTTTTCTAAAAAATGACTATTAAACCTACCTTCAAAAAGTTCACATTTTTAAATTCTTATTAATGTAGTCCATCTCTCCTTGAATTTTATCTGTAGTTTGAAATGAAATTAAGTTTATTTAAAATAATGAATATTAAATATTCTGCTAAAAATTTCCTGCTAAAGGAAGTGTACAGATTGAAAAAACTGATACTTGGGGATTATCAATTACAGGGAAGATTTTTAAAAATAATTAAATTGCACCAAGATAATATGCATTTTATAAAAAATAAAATAATTTTATAAAGTCAAGAGTGCAATTTTTTTTTTGACATGAAGAGAAAGAAGAAGAAATAAAAAAAAGTTTAGAGATAAGATAGCTAATAGCAAATATTTAAAATTAGTTCACTTAGTAATTTTACCTAAGTTAGTAGTTACATTATTTTCACGTAAATAGTAAGAATTTATATTTTATTCATCGAAATAAATTTAAATACTATTTCAATACACATTTTGACTCCAATAATTCATAAATCCTTTACCATGTCTTTAATATATACGATTGCACTAAAATATATTTTTTTAATCTTTCTTCCACAATGAAGGTACACATAGTGTCCAGATCATAGCTAGACACATTATTCTCCTTGCGTTTTAACGTGCCTTCCAGTTCAACGATAGGCATTAGACAGTCTATTTATATATTTAGCTTATCCTGACTGCTAGATTAGAAACATACACCATGTCCTGGTGGATTAAACTGTCCCTAGGACCAGACACCGAACCAATATCCTTGTATAATAAACTTCCTCTTCCCATGTATTTTATATTATAAAAATGTATTGATACAAACATGTTGTAAGAAAAATCGCCCAATGAAAATATCAGCTCACTTTAAAGGAGTAAGATATATTTGTATTCTATCTTGTTATTTTTGAAACATATTTCTATAAACAATAGGTTAGTACATTAACCTCTATGAAATGTAATTCATTGGCCATTGATAAAGCGTCTGTTGGAGAGTGTGAGCGTGTCGCCAGTAGCTCGACTTGAGGTGACGCTGTGACAGACGGTGCCATTCACCGAGACCATCATGCCCACTTGCTTGGATCAATTCTCCCAGAGACGGGCTAGTAGCGTCACATCTACTAAAACCCTTGACACTTGGCAACAAGATTGGTTGGAAAATGTCTATCAAATTAATAGTATTTTGCCTTATGCCTACACACAGCTGATAATTGAATTTAGTTAACTTTGTTCCAGAGTGCTTTGCTGTTTTTTGTTGTTTTTTTTACCAAATATCCCTTCCTGAATAAATACATAACGTTTATTTAGTTTAATTGGTGCTTTTAGCATTAAGCCTGGAGCAATGTCTCAGCCCCTAAATACATCTTTTTAGCACCGTGTCTTACTATTATTTCGAGTTATACATATATTTACTAAATACACTGAAGTAGTAAGGTTGAACTTATAGGAAGTGTACCCAATTTTGAGTAAGGGGAGAGTAGAAAACCATTTACATTAAAAAAACACTCTTAGTTATCCCAACTGATATTTTAACTCCAATCTCCCCATTATCGACAAACCATTGTATTGCGAGTGTGACGTCTTAGATCATTCCACCAATGAAGTGGGTCTTTTAATTATAATTTTTTTAAATAGCGTATTCCAACACTGGAAAATTTAATTCAATAAAATATGACTACGTTATATAATTATTATTAATTTTGTGGTAGGAATTTTTTACTACTATACTAATACCTTTCACCGTCAGAGTAAAAGTGGTAGAATAGAATGGTTGTCATAGACCATGACCGAAGTGGACCAGGTATAGCTCAGCCTCAGTTTGTGTCTTGCCTCAATAACAGACAGAGGTGACCTGGCGGTCTAGGGGTAAGGTGTCAGACTTCTATGCTGGCGGCCGGGGTTCAATCCTCGGTCCTGGCACAGATTTATCTGATTACCAAACCCTTCCTTCACCTCTGACAAGACATCTTGTGAATGTGGGGAATGCCAGGCCTCCACCGTGGTTCGGATTCCACGTTAAACTCTAGGTCCTCCATTTCATCTCACAATCACCCTACCATTACACATTAGCGTAAGTGGGTATAACCCGAACGGGTAGTAAGACGCGGTGCCAATAATAATAATAATAGACAGAGTAGAGATTCTACTCTTGGTGAAGACAGTTCGAGCCCGGGTCTAGGTGGTTTTATTTCGATGAAGCTTGGGAAAGCAGAGACTTGAAATAAGTAATGGTCCAAGGTTCAATGACAAACTAACTAATATTGTTTTTGTTACGGATACATTATGTGTACCAATCGATAGAATTTTCAGACCATTCATATTGTTCGGCTGTAGCAATGTTTCTTGATTTTCCATTTAATTGATGCAGCCAATAAAACTATGCATTTTTCTCTTCAAAAATTCTTCAATTTTAGTGTTCAGTTCAATGCCTTAAATCATGAAAGTATCTTCTGAATTAAATTAACGTTGTATTTATTATAAGATCTATAGCTAGTTTATTATCGTTTGCTAATGACAGGGAGGCTCAGGCTCAAATCCCTGCTGGGTGTAAGTAATAGGTTTTTCAAAATAGTTTTCTACTCTCCCTCAACGCAAATGTGGGTACATTTCCTCTATTACCTACCTTTATTGTACCCATTGCCTTAGCCAAAATATTATAATATTAATTTTTATAGCTCGAGTGGTGTAAAAAAAATCCTAGCATTTATAAATTAAATTTGTTTGGTAATATTTTTAGTATCAATACAATTTAATTACATTTATATTACCAATCATCTTAATAACTTTCAATAATGCTTTATCTAATAATATATGAGAACCAAATTACTTTTTTCTACCTTTTATTTCACATTTCTAAAAAAACAGTATAGAATATATGTTGATGAAATCTAGACCAGCAAGACATGTAAATGAGATGTGGCCTTCATTTTGCACGGTTCTTCTATGGCACTCTATGCTAGATAAGACCATAGTGTAATTCATCAAGGTAAGACTGCTTCCTTTAAGTGTAAATGGACTTGTAAATGTGACGTAACTCTAATATTTAAAACAAAAAACTTTTCAAAATATAATTAGTTAAATAGTAATAAGATTATTTCTCTTAAATATAAAGTTGATAAATAAAAAAGTTATTTTTATTAAAACAATGATTTATTTTATCTAATTTCTAAATAAATGTTTCTGTAATTTCGGATTGATTTCGGTTTTCAATATAATTTAAGTAATTGCTTTTACTAATAAACCAAAATTTATCATTGCAAATATTGATTTGAGATGTCTATATCGTAAAATTTCTTATTTTGATCTAACCGAGTAAAGAGAGAGGTGAGTAGACCTATTACCTTCAAGCAATATTCCCAGAAATAAGGTGGGTTTTATTATCTTTTGATACAAGCATATATATAAAAAATCAAATATTAGTAATTTAATTTACTCACATATCTTGTATACAAAGGGTTTGGTAAATTTCGTTTCATTAGAAATTTATGATGTAAATTCCATCTCGTCATTATAATCTGTTTTGTAAATCCCATCCAATAGTAAAAAGGGCCTATGTAAATTGCGCCCCACCCTAATCCTCCATAACGGATGTAATAAATGATTAAAAATTAAATATAATTATGAAAATAATTTCGTAGCATTGCATACATTTAATTCAACATGATCACAATTTACTACTCGAGTATAGAGTACAAACTTTCAAAATAAAATAATTTAGATAACATAGGGTAATAAATTTCTTTTGTCTTGCCACAATTTATTGTCCTATTAGAACATCTAGAACTGAGTTCTAAATTATTATTATTAGCACCGCGTCTTACTACCCGTTCGGGTTATACGTACTTACGCTAATGTGTAATGGTAGGGTGATTGTGAGA
>CABFVX010007709.1:0-29005 GCA_902151425.1 Timema shepardi
AGAATCCGGACATCTTGAATGAATGGATATAATTTCAGGCGTCACTAACGATACTTATATTTATGTTACCGCATTTCCACTGCCCTCTCACGTTAACAAAACAAATAGTTAATGTTTATCTTCTTCCAAAACGTTAATACAGCATCCTGGACCCATAACCTGTTAGTTTTATTTATGAAAGAACAATAAACAATTAAAGAATAAAGAGCACATGCTCGCCACTAGGGATATACACCGGAACTAACAAAGATGTTGCGTGAGACGCTTTGGTGACGTCATCAGAGAAGTGGCTTCACAAATCTAAAAGTAGAATAGTTACTAAACTCGTGTTTGTTGTTATAGGCCTAGTTAAGAGAATGTTTATTTATTACACACAACAGTATGAATATAAATCAGGTACATAATATATACACACTCTTCATGCCGCTCCCTTTCGAAGTATGCAAGAAACTGTGCATTCATCTAAAAATACAAATCTGTACTTAGTCCATCCTCACTAAAAAAATTTCTACACTTACCTGCGTATAGCCCGAACGGGTAGTAAGACGAGGTGCTAATAATAATTCTACACTTACCTATCCTTGCGTACTCCCTTCGCTTTAACAACATCCATACACAGTGTAATAATTATATGCTCTTTATTCTTAAAAATATTCATGTTTCTCTTTTTCACACATTAGTCTACAACATTTAACCACGTCTTCCGTGACCCACCTCTTTATAATGATCCACTCACTCTTCCACCATATATTTACTTCGACACTTGATACACACTGTTCAAAGAGATAAACCAAGTCTTTCTCGCACTTCCTCACATACGGTAATGATGTCTTGGTGAGTAATGTTTTTGTGGATTTGTGCTCACACAATATCTCTTTCAGCTATGGAGAAATAGCTATAGCATGAGATAATTCTCTGTGTTTATTTGAAAAGATTTTTGTCTTATGTGTTGTGAAGCAGTGAGTCTGGAAAGGCCTCTCCCCTTGTTAAGACATAAGGAGTTATCTGTATAAATAAATGGCAGCTCCGGTTTAGTAAACTGAGATTAACAGCTGGGGGGCCGGGCTTTTTGTTTTGACCACATGGCTTACTCTGTCTCTAAATTGTGTCACTTTCATCGCTAACGGCTGAGGCCGCTTGGTCGGTATCAATTGCTTGTGTGCACACACCATGGGGTTTTGCCAACAATTGTATTATTTTAATACCAAAGCAAAGAAAATGTCTTAATCACCTTGGCAATTACATTTAGGTTTTGATAGTTTTAAAATAAAATTTACGAGGAAGTAGATACTTAGCATTATTAAATGTGCATATTATTTGAATTTTACGCAATATTGTTGACAAGAACCAAAACTGGTCTCCTTATTTGAGACACACAATGAATCTGAGGATGGTGCTAAATGAGAAACTTAATAAAAGTATGCCTTTTGCTGTACCTACAATGCAACAATCACGTTGATAATTGTTATTTCTGGATGAAAAAATCACCAGGAATTCTAAAAACTATGCAGTTTCAAATGCCATAACATATTAGCTGTAATAAGGTATTCCACTCATTGATGAGCTGCCGGTAACAAATCCCCCTTAAGCATGATATGAAGTGGTTAAAAAGACTGTGTAGATAAATGTGTTGCAAAGTCTAATATCTAATGAGCCAGCCACGTTTAAGGATTTGGACTATAAACCAGGGTCCCTAATTTTGAAACGTGCTGTTAGTGAGTTGCTAATATATTTCTCTCATCTCGAACACAATCTAGCGAACTTATAGGTTTGAAACGTTTTCACTGCGTAAGCTAGCGTCACACATCGAATAGGAAGTGGATTCTACTCGCAAGCCTCACACCATGCTAGACTAGGCTTATCTGTCGAATAGAGCATAATAAAACAAAATGGGTGCCATTACTCTTTTCGGTGGCAACATTATTAGAGTTATTTTGTTATAATAAATCTATCATTATACAAAATAGGTTTGCAGAGTTAAAACATATTATTTCTTTGTACACTTTATTCAATCTGTCAATAAAAAAGATTTGTTTTGAGTGATATTTTAATAATATTCATTTATTTTTACACAATTATTCAATTGTCATTTTGACTGAGACAGTAGCGTTCCATCCTCATAATCTTGAGTTCACGTGTTTAAATCCTATCTTATCCTTTGATTAAAAAACCCGCCTCGGTGGCATAGTTGGCAAACGCGCTTGTCGTGTGGAGCTGCTCGACTACTGAGGACGGGGAGATCGAGGTTCAAATCTCGGTCGGGTGAAATGGGGGTGGTTTTTCCTAAATGGTTTTCCACTCTCCCTCCACGCAAATGCGGGTTCACTTCCTTAAATTCAGCCTTCCCAATTCCTAATCCATTAGAGTAATTAGTACTTAAAGCGTATAACCCGAACGAGCAGTAAGACGCGGTGCTAAATATATATTGTTTAAAAAGTTTATCAGACCGAAAAAATTAGCCTTTCATTTAAATTAATTTATCATTAAGCATATATTTTTTTTAAATATTTTTTATGGAAGTATACTAGGTATTAGAGCCTACGTAGTCTATTTACTACCCTCCCTTAAAATTAATTTAACAAGTTGGTATATTAAAAATAATAACTTATATTAATTTTGAAATTTTGTATGTTTCTGATTATTTAAAAATTAAATTAATGAGTTTGAAGACATAAAAATAAAAACATTTTAAAATAAGACTAGGCAATCTATTTATTATAAGAATATTTAAAAAATGTTTTAAAAATAGTTACGCAAAATATAATAACATTTTACTGCATTCAAATTATTAACAATTGATTTTATATTCCGATCAAAAATGTAAAATCAAAATTGAACTTGGATCTTGAACTTTAGAGTTTCAGAAAATCAAGCTACCAACTCTGCTAAAGTGGTAGTAAATAAACAAATGGTTCATCTTCTATTTATACATTGATAAATTTGAGACAAAGGGCCAGTTTCATAGTCAGACTTAGCATCCCTAAAGTGCGAGTCGGTACTAAATACAGGACGACACCTAGTTTGACCAAAATGGAATGGGCCACTTTCAAATATGAAACTGGCCCATTCCATTCAATCTTAGATAGGTAACATCTTGTATTTAGTATAGCGCAGCACTTGAGGCCTACTATGAAACTGGCCCAAACTTAGAAACAAACAACTGTAATATAGTTTCCCAATAAAACCAAACAAATCGTTTTAAATGATGCACTCAATACTATAATAGTGTTTACTTTCAGTTACGTATCTTGTATAGTGGCGTGTTGTGGCATCCCATCGCCTCAATATTTTGGCACGTCATGGTTTTACGGTGTTGTAGATTGTAAACTCATTCGCAAGCTAAACGACACAAAATCGCACGACATTAGAACCCTTTCAAAATAAGCTGTGTTTTTGTACAGCCTGCAATTTGCCAATTCATGAGTTGGGGGTTTGTCCACTAGCGAGTATTTTAGTTGGTTTCAGAATTAGTGGTCCAGAAAATGATGCCATGCTACTTTTTCTTTCCATCACCGCGTCTTACTACCACCTTGGGTTATACAATTAAGAACTAATAATTCTAATTGGTTAAGAATTGGGAAGGCTGAATTTTGAAGGAACGTAAACCTCATTTGTAAAGAGGTAGAGTGGAAAACGATTTAGTTAAACCACACCCAATTCACTCAACCGGGATTCGAACATCAATCTTCCCGTTCTTGACAGTATAGCTCAACAGGATATTAACGCGTTGGTTAAATACGCTACCAAGTTGTGCTACATTTAGCTAAGCAATAAGATTTGAATGACTAAGTTTGTGAGCTAAATTTAAGCAAAGATCAAAAGTAACTCCTTGGTTCCCGGTTACAGCAATGGAAATCACTCGACGCGGGGACTTGCTAAAAATAGCATTATATCGACAACACAGTGAAGTGTAATCATAATATTTTATTATTAGGACAGTATGGAGAGGATATTAGTAGTCTTATGAAAAAAAATGCCCAGTTATTTAAAAGAATCCTTATGATTGGTCCATATTACTAATACATAGAAATTAAGTTCAATCCGACAGCTTAGCTTAGTTGGTAGCATGTCAGTCTACTGAGCTATAGTTCTCGGGTTCAAATCCTAGCAGAGCCAAAAAGTTTACAAATGGTGAAATATGTATTTACCCTTTCACTATTATGAATTAATGGTTACGGATTGGATGTTGTATATGTCCTAATCTTAGGTTAGATTATAAGGCATATGAAGCTACAACAGACCAAGCAAGCCGGTAGTCAAATATATGATTGAATAAAAAACCACCGAAGGCTAGAAACAATTAACTGATGTAAAGTAAAATAAGTTATGTTTGAAAGTAGTTCTCCTGCATAATGGAAATAAACATTCATCAATTAGTATTTTTCAATGGTCTGACTCGAAAGAAACGCATTAAACTATTTTGGAAATTCTGAGTAAATTAATGTACCAATTCTACTCTTGGCATGTATGTGGGAGTTATTAAGGGTATTGGAATATTTTTGTTTTACTGATAGAACCATAAAATGTTATTTCCTCATCATAAAGCTTATAATACTGAAGAATTTAATTAAGACCTTGTTTAAAATAAGCATTGGCTATATAAATTTTGCAGATATTTTTCCAACATGACCTATGTTAACCTGTAATCATTTTTTTTTCACTAGGTTCCTAATACATATTGAATACGATATACCTGA
Organism: Timema shepardi; assembly: GCA_902151425.1. Lineage (NCBI taxonomy): Eukaryota > Metazoa > Arthropoda > Insecta > Phasmatodea > Timematidae > Timema > Timema shepardi. Next base: position 4,698 of record CABFVX010007709.1, read on the forward strand.
GTCAAAGATGCGAGTATACTTAAGTGAAAATTTAATTACGTCTAAATTACTTTGCATGGATTTATTGTAAACAAGAAAGAAGACAATTGATTCATCTTTGGTGTCAACTTTACTACAAAGTTATAAATTCTAGTGAAGCTGAATGTATTTGAAAATTCATTTCCTACATTCACATATTTTTACTTTCTCTCGACACCTTGGAGTGAAGATATTGTGATCGTAAAAATTATTGAGCTCAAGATTTTGACGAATGTCGACGTTTCGTGACCCCACAATAATGTAGCTCGTGCTAGAGGCGAAACCATTTTACTACGTAGGCTAAAAATAGGTATCTGGGATATGTATAAGCTCCCCCTTCTGAGGGGTTTTTGTAATGAGTTATCTAAACCTAAATTTCAGGGTAGTTTACTGAAAGCAAAAAAGCGAAAACATCAATTTTGATTATATTTTATTTCTAGACACTGTTTATTACTATAAACCACATGATAATCCTCATTTCATCATGAAAATGACTTTGAAGATACTTTACATATGAAAGATTTTTCGAATTCTTATATTTTCTCCGCAATTGTTTTTGTTACAAAATACCTTATTTATGTAAAATTTTAGTACAATTAGAGATAAACAAACCATATTTAATATATTTAATTATAAAACCAATATTTTCTTGACTACAAAAAGATAGTTTTTGAGTCAAGTCTTTTAAAATTAATTTGATACTTATGCTCTTTGATAGACAGATATATTTATCTTGTCTCAATTTTTCTGTAATATTGTTCTTAATCCCTAAAGCCATAGATTAAGTAACAGTGTATATTATTTCATTTATGATCTTTGGTGTAATGTTTCTACAACAATGTATAAACCTTCGTTTCACACAAAATCGTGAGTTTTTTTTAGTAAAAGTCAATTTTAAGATAAAAGAGGGAGAAAGTCTGGCGGTGCACCGTACCATCTATATTTCTCCTAATAATCTGGGTGCTGTGAGAAATGAGCAAGGGGAACTCTTTTTTTCATTAAATTTTCATGATGAATAATCGTTATCACTTTAAATTGAATATAATTGTTTGTTTCTTAAGAAGAAAAGCAAAACGGATTACAATAAAAACGATTATTCTTGTTTCAATGGAGAATTTAGCACTTGACTCAGAGGCCTGGGTTCTGTCCAATTAGTTGAGCAAATTAGTTGTTTTTCCAATAGTAAAATTACGCACACAATAATCTATAACAATCTTAGTATGTAACCAAATAGCAACCAGTGTAATTTATTAACAGTTTATATGTGCAGAAATATGTGTCGCAATAAAAATACAATTGCTTTCAACAACAAAGTGGATGTTCTATCTTGTTATTCATCTTTTGTTTAATATTCTAATATAATTTACCTGCAACTGCACCCTGGAAATGTCGATCGTTATAGACATCGTGGACCCAGGTCACCTTGGTGATATCATTATTCATAAGATGGAAGAACTCCTTAATACTTGGCATTTCTTCGCATAATGCTAATTTCATAGCTGCAATACATGTATGTTTGGATTAATTATGTATTATTATTATTATTACTTTCATCATCATCATCATCGCCTATTCTTACTACCCGTTTGTGTTATACTCACTTACGCTAATGTGTAATGGTATGGTGATTGTGAGATGAAATGGAGGACCTACAGTTTAACATGGGATCCGAACCATGGTGGAGGCCTGGAATTCTCTACATTCACAAGTTGTGATTAATACACATCTTGTCAGAGGTGAAGGAATCGTTTTATAATTAGATAAATCTGCACCGGGACCAAGAATTGAACCCCGGACCTGGACCCTCAGTACAAAAGTCTGACACGCTACCCCTAGACCACCAGGTCACCCTATGTCTAGTTGATTAATAAATTACCAATTTTGAATTAGATAAAAATAGAGCATGGACAAATTATTGATAATAAATCAATTCAAGATAACTATTAAAGGTAATGTCAAGGTAGATTACAAAATTCAACAAAGTTAATCTAAAAATTGATCCCTAATTTATTTTCTCCTGAAAGATTATAAGATTCAAGCTCTTATCTAAAAAGGTAAAATTATTAGGTAAGGCCATAACATAATTACTCAAAAGGGTTTATAATTATTTGTAACTTATAAAATACCGCCATAAAATGTAATCACTAAGATAAGATTTTTAAATTTCAGAGTAAGCCGAGTGTTCATAGATAGGTCCGTATTAATATGATTACCAACTCCAAAATAGTATTGCTCAGAGAAAGGAATTCATAGTTACAACGACCCAACTTGAAAAAGTTATTATTTTATGTTTATGAACTTCTGATTTTGAATATTGCTTGATTTTTTAACGTGTTTATTATTTAGTACTGAGAGAACCTTGCCATGAGGGTCGAGACTTTTGTGTGGCCTTGAACTGAGTGTTAATATTTGTCTACGAATCTATAGCTTGGAGCTGCTGAACTATGTTCATTAGTGTGACTTTTAGCAGAGTAATGATTTCGAGCCTGACGTGAAAATAAATTATACACGTGCGGTGATAAGGCTCAAATGATGAATTTCAAGTGCAGCTGTCAGTTGTAGACCACCTCATATCCCCCTTTCCTTGTATTCATAGTGACCATAATAATTAGGCAACACAGGCACGGGAAATAAGCACTATCATTGGTTAGTAGACCTAACACTTCCAGACGAACAGTTATTGTGGGCGTACAATTTTGATCCTATGTGCCATGAATTATATTTCACGGGTCCTTGGTATGTGTTTTGTGTATATCCATCTGTTTCCTGCTGGTCGGTGCTTTTTATAAAGTTTATACTTATTTTATGAACTTTTGGTTCACGCATTTTATTTATGTTCTTTCGTTGTTGAATTATCAGACATTTTCTTGGAACGATTGTTGTTATGACTAAACGCTTAAGCATACTCTTATTTGTTCTTTTATATTGATTTCTACTGTTAGATTGTTTGTTTATTTATATGGTATAACCCTGTTACAACACTTAATAGCTAAAAGGTTGTTTGGCTCACCATTCTGACCCCAGTTGACCCGTTACGGCAAGACCATGAATCTACCAGCACACTGCGGCACTGTCAATATTTGACTAGCTTAAGGGCCGTGGTTAACTCCCCACCACCAAAGTTGTGCACGCCCAAGAAAAGAAGACGAACGATATGCGCGAACTGGGTGCGCTCCGTCGGCAGTGTTCAGAAACTAGAATAACTATTATTTGGCTAAATGTTAAAAGCGCGTGTAGTGATTGATCATGTCCTGGAACCATGCTACCCCTACCCCTCTCCACCAGCCCTTGGATCCCACGCCTCGAGAACACATGACTTAGTCGTTGGATATTAAATAGCAGGTTCTGTAATGCCGACACACTTTGCATTATGATAACAAATAGAGCGATCTGGTCGTAGGATAGTTAACATCTGATTATTCAAATTCCTTTTGTCTATAAAGTTCAATATTTTCAAAATTATCGTTCTGGTTTCATAACATTTGATTTCATTAATTATTAACTCTACGTGTTCTCAGTAATTTTGCTCTTTAGGCCATGGATATATTTGATATCTTTGGCCAATTTGACCAAACTGTTTGTCCGTTTTCATATTGTGATATTTTTGAAGGACGTTTTGTTCCTGTAATATTCAACTTAAAATCTATTTTAACTGCCTTGCGTAAGGATTTATATTTTTGAGTACCACCATCTTGGGTAAATTTTAAACTGATAATGTCGTACTTTAGTTCTGTCATTTTAAATATTTGAGAGAGTATAATTACTTATTATTTATTTGAAGATAGTTTATTATTGTTGTATATATTGGAAATGTATGGTACGTAGGTTAAACGTGGAGCCTTGAGTCGGCATGTTTATACTAGTATATGGACTGTAATATTTATTATTTGTACAGCCATTTGAAAAATAAGAACCAAAATTAGAACTGTTGTTGTTTATTAAAATTGTGTCCGTTTACGGTTGGGGATATATATGCTGATTGGGACCTAATTGTTATGTTTCTGACTATTTGGAAATCGCCGGTAATGGCATCTTGATATATACCTCATATTTACCTAATTTATTATAATTACCTGGATCTTTGTTTTGATTATCAATCATTATTGAAACCATGTTATTGAACATGACGGAAAAAAGTTATCTTACAATGATACACCCAAGCATTGAATAAAAATAATTATTCATCTAATTATTATGAAATAATATAAAATAATGTATTATTATTAAATAATGAACTTTTTTCTTTTCAAAGTAATTATGATGCATGTATTAAAAGGTAATAATGTATGCACTATATTACACATATTAAATAACATAAAAACGAAGAATAAGTACTTAAATTTATGTTTAAAATATGGTTTCGGACTGAATAAAAAGAAATATCTAAATTAATGAATTATGGTGAGAAAAATGTATTTTAAATGTAAACTATAACATGTAAATAAAAAACTTAACAGTTTATAACAAAACCATTATTTTCTACATGTGTCGGCAAATCAAATCCTAAACATATCATTTTTAAATTGTCATCCAGGTAAAAACCAATCATGAACAGAAACTAGATGGATCTCTTGACATAAACCATATACCTGACTATTCTAGGTTCGGATTGTTAGTGACACAGAGACTTCGATACTTTTCTCCTCATAAACCCTCCCATGTTTTCATTTCTATCTTTCCCGGGATTTGGGCACTATGTATAGACCAAAGAGACTTTAAAGAGCATTCATGGCGGCAATTGGATTTAAAGCGATACTATAGTAGTGGTTATGAGATAAATATATAAGTTGAATATTTTTGTAAATATTGTTTTAGTCTAATGTTATTATGTTAAAAAAAATCTTATTTTTTTCAAAAAGGAAAATATATTTGCTTTGTCTAATTTTTTTATTTATGTTAGTGAAATTTCAATATATCCTGTTAAGGAAATAAACCTTAAGATGTTGTAAAGTCATAATAGTATAATATATATATTATGATTAATTTGTATAGACTTTATTAAAACTTTCCCTTTAGTAAAATTGCTTATTTTGGATTTATGTTAGTAAAATTCTTGATAGTTATTGTTGAGTAAACTCATCGTAAAATTGTATGGAATATGCTATGAATAGTTTTTCTAACATCAATATAACTATCCCATCTGGAAAATATCTTTATATTGTTATAATTCCTTTAACTTATGTTAGTGTACATAATGTTAATATGCCTTGAATATGCTTTCGATTAGGTTTTGTACTAAAGAATAATACATAATGATAATATCTTAAAATTGTTTATGTCATATCAGGGATCATAATAGATTAATTGTCAAAAGTCATTCAGAGTAATATATTAAGTATACTCCCTTCGGGATTAAGATCAATTAGCTGTTGTTGATCGAGTGATATCTTAAGGTACATTATGTGTTTCCACTTTTTGGAATAGAGTCTAACAGTAGAAGATTAACAAGTTGGATTGGTCATTGAAGTTTACTTAGCCATGCATAGTTATGCTAGATATGAGTTTAAGTCATATTTAATTGGTTTGTAATTCTATAAAAAATAAGATATATTGAACTTTGTAGCTTTTTCTATTGCGACTACCTTTGCTTTAATATAGGATAATTAATATATTATAATCTGTATTTATTATTATCTGACTTTATTAAAATCTTTCTTTGTCACAATCTGACATGGTTAATTAAAGTAGTTTACTTCTTGGTAAATTCATTATTTTATGGACAATTTTTGTTGTTGTTGTTGTTTATGTTCTTAGTTATCTTCAAGGTTACAACATAATAGCTATTTATTTATTCATTTCATTATTTCTAATAAAATATAAATTGTTTTAAAACAACCTTTACGTACGTACTTTACTTTTGCCTATTTCCACGCAGACTCTTTCATGATCTCTCACCTTTCAATAAGGTGGGCGCAAGATTTCACGCTACACTCACAGTAGGCTAGACTACCCATGATGGGGAGATCGAGGTTCGACTATTGGTCAGGTGTACTGAATGTGGGTTTTACAAACGGGTTTTTCAATCTCCCTCTATGCGAATGATTGTGTACTTCCTTTAAGTATATGTACTTTGTGGTATCTAAAACCATTAGTGTAATTAGTACATTAGCCCAAAAAGATAATAAGACGCAACGTTAGAATAAAAAAACATTCCCCCTGGAGGTTTTGTTCAAAAAACCATTTTCACCAATATGACGATTATTTCTTGCTAAGTAAGGCCACGTGGCTCCAATGGCCTTCAGCTTGCCAATGAGGCTATCATCCTCGAGAAGATTATTGATGGAAAACCGTCAGCCCCTCTTCATTTGTAAGTGGAACATGAGTACACAAACCTTTACTTAGAAGCTTCTCAATTTCACAAACTAATGGGCCGCTTGATGATTTAGTAGGTGCTGATGTTTTCCCTGATATATTTCATGGTGGGTGGTCGCCACCCAGTCCGTTCTGGTTACACAGCAGATGTACACACCAAACCAAATTAAGTAATCATTGGTAAGGTTGGAAAACAAAGCATATATTCATCTATAGTGTTGTAGCGTTTATAAAAAAGCTACAAGCTCAAGATCAAAACAATAAAACTAGACACTAAAGTTTCATGTGATATCCTACCACACCAGCAATAGTAATGGATAAACTCACCAAGGCCCCATTCATCTGTGTGTACGTCCCTAGCTGGCTTCCCCCACGGACACAACCAGTCCCCGCCAACATAATGTGTTGTCTGACATTGCGAGGCCTAGAGGCACTTCAACCATGTATTTTCGCATAGGATGCCGGGAAAATTTATGACGTTTCCGGCTCGAGAAGGTTGCGTGAGCAAATAAGACTATTCTGTAATATCTTCGACGCTGCTTGTAATATACTCCACGCCCATTACCCCTTCCCTCACTTCTTTGTTTCTATGTTTTCTCTTGTATGTGTGACCCCTCCATCCCCCCCTCTGAACAAATATTATCAAATAAATACTGGTAGGAGAACAGTGATAAAGACACTCTTGACAGAATAGCAACCTAGGACACATCTGCGTGTTCTAAATAATGTAAGCTTTAAATTATCTTTGGCCTTTGAATGTTTAAATTTCTTTTTGGCCTAAATATCATATTTTATATTACGACTTTAAATTATGAAGTTTATTAATCTCGGAACCCTTTTTTAATTGGCAAAATATTCAACATGTTCTTTGAATCTGGAAGACATTATAAGTTTATAAGTCTATCAGAATTTTATATATTATAAAATGTTTTAATAATATATTAGGAATTTAAAGTCCTTTTGACCTATGCAATACTTAATATTTTTCAATCTTATGTTCCTTTAGACCCGGGAACATTGCGAGATGTTTGACTTTTGGAGACCTTTTGACTTGTGATTTAATATGTGTAATGGTCACCAAGGGGTAATTTGTATAAAAAGAATTTTTGGCATGGGAGATTTATGATACGTAAATAATGGGCTTTGTTAAAAAATGAAAAGTAGGTTATATGATTATGACGTTTTTCTTGAAAGTCATTAGACTGGTGTAGTACTTAATATGTGAAAAATTTGGAGCCCGTTCGGCTTAATTAATTTTGAAAAGTTTATCTTTAAAGTCCTTAGGATTGTGAATCATTTAATATCGTTAAATGTTGATAACCTTCAGATTGTGGATATATTTGAAAGTTTTAATGGTGGGAGTCCCTTTGACTCGTATGATATTGAATTGGTTCAAATCGTTAAGTCCTTTTTTGACTTGGGCAATAATTTGAGATACATATATTTAGTACTTGAAGCCCTTGTAGATTTTTATATATTAGATTCTTTAAAATGTTCAAAGTCCTTGTGACTCTAAAAATATTTACTAAGCTTAGGTCCATACTTTGTCTGAGTTGAGCATGAGAAAACTTGCAATTAAATATTCTAAATTTTGTTAATTGCTGGAACTTACTATTTAACATATGCGAAACTAATAATGTTGAATATAGTCGAAATCCTATTGTATAATATCGCTAGGGTCCTAATATATATATATATATAATTTATATTTATATAATTTATAAATCATGAATTTATGTTTTTAAATAAAATATAGCATTTTTAACTAGCTTCTGATGTTTCTCTTCGGTTATTTCAACTAAGTTTTAAGTTTACTGAATAAAAAATATCCTTGATTTCTGGTCTGTTGGTTCCCTTTTTGCCTGGCACGATAATTGCTTAGTGGGTTTTGTTGAAACAGGAGCAAATATATTAGTGTTTGATATATTTGTATTTTATTGTCCTATCGGCTTATTCTTTTTTTATATACTTTTAATAATTATTTGCCCGCCTTTGTCCTGGAGGAAAAAGGATGGTGTTACAGTGTTACCATTATTAGTAAACACAGAGCTTTTTCTCAACAATACCTTTCGATTCGACGATTTTGGGTGGTAAAGTATCTATCAGTGGTCAAGACCACGGATCCTAATGAAAATAAATTAGAGGAACATTTTGTTAAAACACACACTGATGTGCGTGGATAAGTTGAACAAGAGTCCAGGACACCCGCATTGTAATGGTAGAATGATGTCGCATTTTTTCATGGTGAGTCAGGATAATTGATATATATTAACACTCATAATGACTGTACATAACACCCAAGTACACTCGTGTGTTAAAATGTCACCCTATGATGTGATCTATGGAACCAAGATGATTACGCTGTTTACCAGGGCTAAGTTACCTGAGGATTGTCAAATAACTTTGTATTGGATGTGGCGGCTAAACTTCAATAGCTGTGGGAGAAGTTGTGTATTAATAACCATGATTCGTTCTTGTAACATGTTAAGCAACACGACAAGACCATGTAACCAAGTAGGTATCACGCTGGAGACTGGGCCTAGCTAACACATACCACCCTGAAAATGAACCAGATTAGGAAGTTACAAACGATGTTCATGGGGCCATAAAAAGTCTAGAAGTACTTAGTAAGTTCACTGGATGCCTTTATCTCCCATATTGTTCAATAATAGTGAATGTGAGGAAATTAAAACAATTTGCAACTGGGAATCCTATTGCATTTCTTTCTCCAGATCCTGAAATTCGTCCAAGGCGGAGACCACACAAGACTCCTACGTGAGAGCATGGAACTGTATTGTGCTCCGAGCTGTGCAGTGTCTCATGAAGAGAGGAATTTCAAAGCTGAGTTGGTATCAGATAATATTACAACACTAGACTTGACGCACACAGTGAGGTACAGGGAGATACACAATAAAGGGAAGTAGATATTGTTTTATCTTACTTTTAACTTGGATATAATTGGTGAGGCTTGTTTTGTTCGGACAGTACAATATAAACAAAAAACAACATATAAAAGTAATAATTATAAATCTAATGATTAAATTTATTAATAAATTAGATGAAAATCTATTGAAATCTTGTAAATTTATATAAAAATTACCTTAGATAAAGAAGTGGAGTTTTAGAAAGATTTGACGTAATGCTAAAACAAATTGATACATTAAGGGAAGAAACTAAAATACTTACTCCACTAGCAACTACTAAAGAACTGAATGACACTCTTAAAAGTTTAAATTTAAGTAATTTAATTAAATCTTGGAAAGGTGATTCAAGTAGCATTTCAATTGTAGATTTTTTTGAATTAAATTGAAAAATCTGCCAAACTGGGTAATTGGACTGCTGAAGATAAAACTTTGATAATTTCTTTAAAACTGGAATGAAAAGCTAGTAGCTTCTTAAGGCTGAGCCTAACCATAAATGCACGCTTATAAACAAAACACGTTAAAAAAACATCTAATAATTCCTCATTGTTGTTTTTTATTTATTTTACTAATATATCTGGGCATCTTTCGTAATTATTATGGAATTTTCAAACCATTCTAAAAACAGTTATTGAAATATTTTCATTTAAATGTCTCCATTTCAATGCATTTTAAATGGGAAAACAAAAATTATTAATAGATTTATTTATTTTCTTTTTAAAATTAAGCTAGAGTGTTTGTTTATAACTTATTATTTAATAAATAATATATTTTTCTTTTTAAACGTATTTTTTAATTTGGATTAGCTTCAATAATCACGATGCTATTGAGCTCTAATGACTCCCAAGTCGATACTCTAGTCCAAATGCATAGTTTTAAATACAACTTTTCCTTCTACAAATATTTATCTTAGTTGATAATAGGTGAGGTTAGTATGATCATCACCCATTTAAAAATCTAGTATCGTTTTGCAAGCGTTGGCTAACCTGCTGTATCGGAATTCAGGCGTCAGTGGAGGGTTAAGCTAATCTTTGTGACCTTCTTGACTCAAAGAATTATTAATACCATGTGCATTGGCATAAGAAGGGGCAATGTCTAATTATGAATATTTTCGTAGTTAAATATAAACATCTTAATATATTCGGTAACTAAAATACTCACAAAGTCTTAACTTCTGTGTGAATAAATATAATTGGTCCCTACTTACTTCAATGAGGGTATTACTCTAGTGATACATTATTTTAAAAGAAAAAACTCACGCTTTTCCATACACAAAGTTTTATGACATTAGCGCTTATTTATCTGAGGCAGTAAAACATGTAAAATTCTTCACTCTTATCCTACATTCTTTCACGGGTTTTCTCATTATTGAACAATACACGTTGTAATAATAAGTGTTAATATTAAGCGTATATTAAAACTACTGTAAATTGAATATTTAATCCACTATTATAATAAATAAAAATAAACATTCCTTATCATTAAAAACATTATTATTTTAAATAAACTTGGGTCTAAATATAACTTGGAGACGCTCTCAATATGTTTTTATCTACTATATTTATTTTACGGTCTAGGATTTGACTTTGTAATAAGCTATTTATCAAAAAATTAATGACTGATGTGTTTTGGTACTCAAAGTGTGAATATATTAATTTTATTTTATTAGCTTGTTAAATGTGATTACTTTTAATTTGAATCTGTTGCATTCTCTCAGTTTGTGCGCTATTTTCAGAAGAAATCTATTGAATCCCGAACAATACGTACGCCCGATGATTATTTTTATATTATTAATAAAATGTGACTATTTTTGCTTTCGAACAAGATCCAAAAGGATTGTATAAATTTTGAGGTGGAAAAGTATTTACACAATATTATTTTATATCCTTGTGAATAAAAAGTTTGTGAAGCATGGGTCGATGGAAGAAAGGGCGCAAAAAGAATCTCAAAGATATAATTGATTATTTAACTGCTTGTCATAAAGGGCAAGTTTTGTTTAATGATGTTATATTACTGGCGTTTAGGCTATCTCTATTTACTACTTTAAGTACAACGGATGAATAGTGATACTATTTTATTTATTGTATAAATAATATCAAAATTAAGATACAAATAAATATTTATATTTAACAATGTAGCGATTATTCTAATGTTTCAAGTAATTTTTCTAAAAGAGCTCTTAGCTGAAAGTAAATGTTATTAACACTCTGTAACGCACTTATAGTATTTTCAAATTCTCTTGTGCCTTGGCCAAGTTCGTATCACTCTAGTAATAACTAATTTAAACCTTACAGGGAATCGAACTAGCAAAATAACTAGAACTGATTAATTTACGCAATCATTTCTCAGTCATAGCGCTTTATCAATTTTGACCATGACATGGAGCCGATGATAAGTAAAATATATTTAAAACCATTGAAGTTAATGAACATTTGTGTACCCTATGCCACAAAGTGAGTAAGTAAGTAATTGATACTCGACCACCTCTGTGTTATAGTGGTCAGATTTACTGACTTCAGGTCCCGAAGTCCCGGGTTCTACCCCAAGTGCTTCCAATTCTGTCTATGAAGCAGTGGTTCTGAAACGGAACCAAAATCAACCTCGTGAGGGCAAATGAGGAGCTACTTTAATGAATAAGTAGTGATTCAGTCTAGAAAACTGAGATGGAAGGCTGGAGGGTTCATTGTGCCGACCACATGACACCCTCAACCAAAAAATGTTGGCACTATCTTCGCCAACATACGGCAGCTTCTCGATTGGTATAGCCTGCTTGCAGGCTGACACCATGGAGATATTACCAATATACCAATAGAATTAAAAATTATTCCCAAAAACATTTATTTCTGGAAAATTGTGTAAATCCATTAGATCTTGGAAAACTCTAAACACCGTATTAAATAACAGATATCCACTTCAATGGCCGAGTGGTCTAACGCGTCACTCCAGTGCTAAATTGGTCTGCTGATAGCGGAGCGCTCGGGGTTCAAATCCTGGTCGGGTCTAATGAGGGTAGTTTTTCTTAAATTGTTTCCCCATCTCCCAAAATAAAAATGCTGGTAGATAACCTCTCAAATTCTTCCTTCCTCATTACTACCCAATTAGATTATCATATATGCGTATAACAGGAACAGGTAGTATGACGCATTGATATCAGTAATAAAAATAACAGATAAGTTGTTCTAGTTTTAGAAATAAAACGGCTTTTTAAATATTTTATTGCCTCTTTAGCCTTTAAAGTTTAAAAATTAATCAAAGCACATTGGGCAAATTTAGCACATTAAATTTTAACTATTTTTTAAATTTACCTGCTTTCTAATAAATTAAAATAAGTAATACTTAAAAATCGTACTCTGGTATAGGTTATTATAGTTAGTGACAAAATCTTCAAAAATAAGTTTTCTCTAATCTTACCTTAAATAATTTTTTCTCTGATAAATAATTATACAGTATTATTTAGTATTACCCTCCCCAGGTATTTATTTGAAAAAAATAGTTCAAGACTTTATGAAAAAGGTTATTTATAAAGCAATGACCTGACTTCGTTTCTACTCTGCTCAATAATATGACCCAGCTGCTAGACCTTGTAATTATGGCCCATAGTTTTTATTGCAAGGATGCCATCCTTAAATAACGTAAGGCTTTTTCACATAATTTCAGATCCTCTCTTCTTCCCTCACGTAGACTCCCTCCCACCTCTCTAGCTTAAGTAATTTTTAAAGATTTGTTAATTCATGTTATTTTAATCGTTTAGTTATTTTTAGATATGAGGATTGGTAATATCCTAATTTGGTGGCCACATGATCTAAGGCGACACTTTCGCAATAGACTAGTCTGCCGATGACTGAGAGATCGTGGCTCAATCATGATCGGGTGATATTTCCTAAATATTTTCCCACTCTCTCTCCACGCGAATGCGGGTAAACTTCCTCTAAATTGTAACATATTCATCTCTAACACACTGGCGTAGTTAGTTCATACCTAAACAGGGAGAATTAATGAAGGAAATGTACACACATTTGCGTGGGAGAGTAGAAGGAAACGATTGAATAAGATCTATCCAAAATACCCTCAGTAGGGATTTTAGCCCCCAGACAGAAGCGTCTAGCTGGCTGGGATTGATAGGCTAATTTTTCTGCACGAGAGTATGATTGTATCTTGAAGTTTTATCTCCTCACGTTTAGTCCAAATTGGTCGCCTACACACTTTACGGTCCTGCACTACACTTCTTATCTATTTCATTTCCAAGAAAAGTTTGCTTGCAGCCTTGACAGATTACCGTTCGGTCACGGTCAGCCAGCCTCCCAATTGCTTAAATAAACCAGTTACTCAGCCAACCTCGTGGCTGGAATCCACCAATTTGTATAACGTTAGCAATGCCATATATTTTGAGAGCTGAAAGCTCAACACACTGCCAGAGAGGGTAGGCAGTGCCTTAAGTTAAAATGTAGAGCTACAGTCTGAAGTAGATTACTTAAGCTTCAAAGCTAAATTTATAGAAAGATTTTCTGAAAATCATACGGATCAATATTATTACTCGAAATTACAAAACGTGGTTCAAAATATAAATGAAAGCATTCAGGAATTTTCTGACAGAAGTTAAATGGCTTTGTAACAAAATAATTAGACGGGTCGAAGATCAAACTAAACCATCAGTGATTATCGAAGAAGTGACACAAGGAAACAGGTTCGCTGCAACCATGTAGGAGGTAATACAAATTGCAGAGACTATCAGCAAGATGGACGAAGCTTCACACAACCACCAAACGTCCAGAAGAACTGGACCATACCAATCGCGTGTGGAAGACAGCAAGTCTTTCGGGTCATTGGCACCATGGACGGTCAAATCTGTGGTAAGAAGGGCCAAGGATAACGTGAGTCCTGGCACAATGTCAAGTCTGGACAAACCATGGTACGATCCGATAAAATAAATTCCAAGAAAATAAAATGGATGAAAGAAGACTATAGCGTTCCTGACCCTCAAAAAATGTGGTTTGTTTTGGTTTCCAAAGGAAGGGGCATTATGTGTCTCAGTGCAGACAAAGAAGGAAGGAAAAAGAGCACAGTTACCCAAACTCCAGAGGTTTGTTGGGCACCCTTGCAGCGAACCAAAAATATTAGATAAGTACAAATTAACCAGAGTATGTAAGGGTCAAGAAATGAACTGATCCCAGGGGTATCCATTGAAGGGCAGAAAGAGAGTCTATTTATTTGGACAGAGGTGCCACACTTTCTTTAATAGAACCCAAGGTTATTTCAGCCCCGCTGGATAAACAATATTTGAGTACGAGGGGTGTTACTGGAAGAAAGATAAAAACCCTAGGTGCTCAAAAAATTAAATTTTGTATCGGAAATTACATTTTCAAAATGATTTTAGTGTTGCAAGGATATATATTCTTTATGTAAGTGTTTTGGGATTCAATTTTTTTTAGAAGAGGAGGAGCAAAAATAGATTTGAAAACCCATAAATTGACTACACTAAGGAGTGTCCTGTGGATGGATAACACCAATCAGATCTGTAGATAATAAACTGATGAACTGATCACACAGATGGCAGATGTTAAGTCAAAGCTGAAGGAACTAGCCATTGGGGGAATCCACAATCCGGAAGGCCCTCAGCAATGGAACTTTTTTAGTAGTCGGAAAACAATTCTACCAAGGTATGATCAAACACTAATAAAAAGAAAGATAGGAAAACCCCACACACCAATTACAAAGGAAGTAGTTTTTGAGCCAGGATAAATTAAGAAACACGGCGTATTAGATGCGCGAGTAGTTGCTAAAATACAGCCAAATAGAATAATAGTTTTGAAAATTTTGGATGTTACTCAGGAAGACATTGAGCCAGATAAATAAATCTTGTTAGGTAAAGTAGTTCCTTTGGAAGTAGAATCCACTAAGTACCAAAGAAAAGGTTAGGGCGTTATTATATATCAAAATTTAAAAGAATTGAAGCACGAACGCTTATATAAGTAAAGATAATTTCAAATTATGCTTAGAGTGAAACTAATCCATTTGAAAATTTCGAGAAAATTAAAATAGAAAATGTCTTTACAAAATACAAAGATTTATTTTAGATCTTGAATCAGAAAGAATAGAATGTACTCACAAGGTAAAAACGCCGGATTGACACTGGTGATGCTAAACTAATAAATAAAAGACCGTATAGAGTACTACAGTCCCAGAATAAAACAATGGAAGAAATTGTAGAGGGTATGTAAACTAAGAGGGTAGTGGTAGAGTCATACCTTCCTTGGTCAGCTTCGTGTATTTTAGTAAAAAGTACTGGACTGGATGAAAAAATAAAATATCTCTTTGTACAGATTTTAGAGGACTAAATTCTGTTACGGGAAGGGATGGCTACCCTTTGCGCCTTATCACATAATCATTAGATAGATTGAGAAATGTCGCTTGCTTAGTGTTGTTTGTATGAGGAGTGGGTTCTAGCAATGAGAGCTAGAACCAGCGGTCAAAGAAGAACTGCATTTTCTATACCAACCTGACACTTACAATATAAACGTTTAGCGTTTGGTCTAACCAACGCTCCAGCTTTTTATCAACGGATAATGTATAATGTACTATCGGGATTGATGGATGTAGTATGTATATAAATCAGCGTCTAGATACGAATTTTATTCAAAATCGTTATAGCCAATTTTGAGAAAATTGATTTTTTCTTTTTGTTTTTTGTTAAACTACTCTCAATTCTGGCATTAAAAGACATACAGACAGACAGGAAGAAGTTATTGAATGAAAAAAAATAACCTTTTTTTTTTGCGTCCGGGGTGTCATGAGACGTTAACATCCATCAACATTTCAGGCTAGATTTTTTTTACGATCGCAATACTTTACCTCTCATGTTCGAAAAAGTAAATAATATAACTTTTTTCGTAAAGCTTGAAGGTTATTGGGTTTATAAAAATAAGTTTTGAATAAAATATTTGTATTAAAGTTATATCTACTTATTAGTAATGATATGTAATTTAATATCTCAAATAGTTTTGGAGATATGAAAAAAATAGCATTTAGGTATCGAACCGAAGCCCTTGAAGTCATTTTTCCGAAATATTGAAAGTATCGATTTTGTTTAGGATAATCATAAATGTGTTTATATTCAATTTAATCAAAATAATTAGAACCTAATTTAAGAAAATCGACTCAAATAGTTTAGAATCTAGTTGGAGGTAGAGACAGACAGGCAGATAGACAGAATTTCGAAAAACCCTTTTTTGGATTCGAGGGATCATGAAACGTCGATATTCATCAAAATATATATTCTGATTTTTTTTACGACCATATTACTTTCACTACCTGTAAGTTAGCGATCAAGTAAAAATGATAACATAAATTTAAGCCTAAATAATGTTGTGCTATAAGGTGAGAGGCGCGCAACTTAAATTTGGGTAATTTCATTCATGCAAAATTTTGCCACTTTAATATTCAATGTATAATAATTACCGTATATTAATACATAAGTAATATTACCAATAACTATTTTAAAAAATCTGATTAATGAGATAGTATTACGTGACAATAATACTATTAGTTAATTTAACATTGATTTAATTGGTTTAATTTCTTGAAGGGGAGGGGCACGCGTGCCCTATGCCCCCCTTCTGGATCCACTCCTGGTATATTGATATTATATCTCTCTCATTTTAGACACAATAATCAATAATTTCATAAATTATTTTTAAAAAGTTATAAAAAAAGGAAATTTATTATCAATGCGATAACCTTATTAATTAAATTAAATGCTGAAAATTTTAACTGGAAGTAAAATAACCAGATTTTAATATACTTATTTTAAAATATATTAAGGTAATGTTAAAGACAGCGGTTAGTATCCTCAACAAATTTAATTCATCTTCCATTTAAGATAAAACAGACATGTTAATATCAGGATCTACATCCTTCAAGTTTTTTGTAGATGTACATCGATATAAAAATGGACGAAACAGCTGTGGAATCAATGAAAGGATGGCTAGAAGATAATTTTTATAATCGTTGCTTAGCGGATGAGGCCCTTTGTAAGTAAGTTCCAGCTGTACAGGCTTTTTGAAAGCTTATTGAATGCTCAGAATTGTTTTGAATTCCACCACACCAATTTTATTATTTCAGACACACTTCACAGACCTCCAAACAAACGCAAACCATCTTATTCCAATTTTTCTTCGTGAAAAATGTGTCCTTTCAGAAGCAGGCCAAAGTAGATAAATAATTTTCTCTCCTTTCATTAACATGGAATCAGTTTACTTTCACTACATTTTTAATCATTTGATACCAATAATGAATAAGGTTTACTAATATGTTGCATAGCTGCATTGTAATACGTGTATGCCCACTAGAAAGAAACTTGTGATTGATACGTTTCAAAGTTGGGTGGTTTTGTTGAGCAAGCTGAAACATGGTAGCAGCTATATTATTATCATTTTTTCCACCACATGTATCTTATTAATAGGTTATCTTCTCTACACTATTTGGAACATGTTCAAGAATGTTTATGTACAAACAAGATGCAATTTCATTTCCTCCCCTTCCCACAACACCTTCATGCCCTATATGACATAAGGTGTGCCTGTTGGCCCTTCATGTATGTTTGGATTAAAAGTATACAACCGTCTCTTATAAAGTACCACATAAGTTTTTAAATGTGGAATAGGGAGACATTGTTGTAAATCAAAGGAATACAACTTTTCCATTCTGTACGATATGGCCGTAACTTTATCTAATTAAATTTGGTGGTGGATCAATTTTGATGATATTTCATCAATTTATAATTTTACATTAGCAATCTGTTTCTGAATATTAAGCGTAACACAGGTGTTGAATGTGTCATTTAGAATTTTTAAGTTTCAATTAACTGTTTTGAATAAATTGAGTAGATTTTTCTTGAAAAATGTTTATCAACAGTGTAGTGCCGTCAATGGACTGGTATGACTAGGCTAGTCCCAATACATTTTAGTTAATCTATTTTGAGTTAAATTTTCACGGGAAATAAAAGCATAAAATATAATCTACCTGAGTTTCTTTCTTCCCAATACTCAACGATATGCTCGCTACTTGTGCACTTTGCTCCCTCTCTCACCCTCCCCCCCCCCTCCCCCCTAAAGTGACAACACACATGAGGAGCGCTGTCACAATACTCAATGACACTTTCGCTGTTCCCTTCCCCTCTCCCTACTATCATTGGAAGCGATCGAGTCCTATCGTCTCTTAATGGGGAGAGGACCAGTTGAAGCCAGCCTAAGTCCGTCAGTATAATAAGATATATGCAAACGTTTGGCGTTCTGTAACAACTAATTCTAATTTTTTATTACTTCTTATAATTGGTAGTGTTGTGGCTGTTGAGCTTATGTATTTGTTCTCATTATGGAAATATATCTTGAGAAGTGTTAAAGTTTTCGATTGTCTATTTAGTTAAACATATTTTAAAATGGGAAATAATGAAAGGGACTCGGGCTGTATCCGAATAGTCTACTTATGCGGCGTCGCGTTGGCTCATGGCGTTGATAGCTGCATTGGCAATCACGTGAACAAGTGTAGATCTGTCCGAATAGTCGCGGACTAGACCGATGAAGTCTTCTTGAGGTGTTAGTAACCATTGATACGAAAGCTACAAGCCATGCTGTTTTCTTGAGGCTTTGGTGCGGTGTTTGACTGGCAATTGTTTTATTATTATCGCTTTGTCTGCTAGAGCACTGACTTATACAACTATTTTGTTTTCATTAGAGCTATTAGATGGCTTTTACTTAGTTTATACGTCATTCAGTAGGAAGCAGCACTGCAGGCCAAAGTGTGTTGCCGTTCGCATAGTTTGATGCAGTCCTCACTATGAAAACCGCGAGAAGTATAAAATTATCAAGACTGTATCAAGTCAAGTGTACTTGACTATTAGGATACCACATCGGATTTAGAAACTGTTACCACACAACCAAGCTTGGCGAAGGGACCTGAGATAAGTAGCAGGGTTAGTGAGGGTAGTTCAGTAGGATGTAGCAGTGCCGATCACCTTTCGCAATGCTGTGTTCTCGACCGATTATTCTCCGTTACGTTTGGAGACCTCACATTTGAAGAAACGCAGCAAATAAAAATGAAAGTAGGTCAACTCCAGATAATTCTGCTAAAACCAAAGTGACCTGGTATACATGTAATTTCAAAACAGAATATTACACTTATTCAAAGTTGTTAACTGCTTGCAAATCAAGAAGAAGGCTGAATTGTTGGCCTTGTAAGTTGTTCGAATCAAATCAAGAAGTGTGGAATAATAATGGCCTTTGTGATATCAGTAATTTTCCCAAAGCCAATATGTGTCATGAAAATACTCACACCTATCCTCAATAACTAAATTTAAAACTTTCGAAAAAAACAAAGAATTTTCAACTGAGTAAGCAAAAAAGGCTATACGGTTATAACATAGTGCGGAGGTTGCTTCGAACAGGGACCTAATGAAACGATTAGTTGATGTGGTATTATTTCGCTAAACAAGAGCTGCGATATAGAGGTCACGACGAAAGAGAAGATTCCCTTAACCATGAAATCTAGATTAAACCAATGCAGTTACTTTTTAAATATGATAGTAAATTGGATTTTCATATCCAGAGCATGGGGTGTTTAAAGGAATCTCCAACAAAATTCAAAACGATATAATTGAATATGCTGGTGATTTAATTTTGGATAAGATTATGTCATAAATAAACGATGAATTTTTTCTTCCAATAATGTTGGATGAAACTATGGACATTGTAAATCTCTCTGAACTTTCGACAGTCCCTCGATATGGGAAATGTGGAAACATTTATGAAATATTTAATGGTTTCTCAGATGTCAGCAGTGATTGCAATGCAATTGTTTTAAGTGAGCATATTTTTCGAATACTTTCTCTTTTTAATTGTCAGCAAAAACTTGTATCACAAGCGTATTATGGAGCCACTGCGATTTCTGGATATTTAAATCGTATACAAACTCTTGTGAAAAAAAGGTGCCCAGGTGCATTCTTCATCCACTGTTTCGCACACAAAATCAATCTTATACTTTCCCAGTTTGTGAATTATATAATAGGATGTAAGATATTTTTAAGACATTGAGTGGAATCCCAAATTTATTTTCATATTAATTGAAATTAATTGACGCTCTTAATAAATCTGAGGTAAGGAATCGGTTTACAACAGTTGCCAGTACGAGGGAGGATTACTATTCCAGAAATATGAACACGATGAATGAATTAAAACAGAATTCTTAGGTTTTTTTTGAGAATACTGATGAAAATTTAGATAGTTATGATACTGATGCTTTCATGACTGCTAAGGAGTATGCTTCATCATTGAGACCTTTCAATTTCGCCTTTCTACTGAAGGTTTTCAGCAACTTCATTTTCGCTCACAAACACATTATTAAACATTGTTCCAACAAATTTTTTTAATTAGAAACACCGCATAGAGAAAGTAAAACAGACGATTTCTAAGCTCAAAGATGCTATAAACGACTATGAAGGGACGTATATAAAATTAGAAGATGATGACAAATTGAATCTTTTAAGAAGAGACGTGGAGAAGATGACTCATTGAATCCCAGTCTTTATAGTGAAATTTAAGGCACCATGGTTAGGCAAATGGAGCTGATGTTTCAAGTTCTTAATGAGATGCATTTTATTGAGCTGCTAAATTCAAAAACATTTCATAACTTCTAATCTTGATTTCTTGAGAATTTATTTAATTAACTTCATTCAAGCAACAGTAGTATTTTCAATGTTTACAATTTTCGGATTGAATTAGTTTACAGACAATCATACTTTTCAGACAATATTCAGGTTAAAATTATGAGGTTCATGGAGGAAACAAACTTAGTGGAAGAAGCGTTCCAAGAAACATAAATTATGTTGTTTGATATCAATAATAATAGGGAGCACATCCACTGTTGTTGAAAACGTATTAAGATGACGGTGCGTATCACCCAGTGTGACACTTTCCCTGTTGTTAGTTGAGAAGGGCTTGTTATATGAATGCTGTTATCGCCAAATTCATTCAGAAAGGTGAGAGAATGCTCGCAATAATAGGGGCCTATAAACATATAGTCAAGTTTCCACATTCATTTTTTTATTTACGTATATACTTTTATTCTTGTTTTTGTTTAATTTATATCTTTATTTGTGTATTTGTTCTTTATTCCGTGTCTAAATATTGTGGGTAAAAGTTAAAAATATCTAAATTGCGTAACCTATAACCTGTAAAAGTTTATTTGCTAAGCTACATATTGTACATTATATGGAGAGTATTCCTCTTTATGCCCATGATGAAAGGTACTTTAGAACCTAGTCATGTTTGAGAAAAGTCACCGTACGCTTCAGATTAGCAGCTACTGGCTTCTCAAAGTACATATCATTTAAATTCAAATCTCCAGAGATATACTTTTGTGCAGAATCCCGTCTAGAGTAGTGGCTTTCCTAAGTTGGGAATGAAAGAACATATTCTTAAGTTCATCGATAACAGAAGATAAGGTTTGGTTTTTCGGTGCGTGCATCCCACTTTTGTCTTTCTGAGTAGTCCCAGCTGTACTCTTTGATTTATTTTGCATAATATTTTAAATAAATTTTGTAATTTCATCCAAAGTGGCAATGAAAAACTCTTTTTTCAAACTGAACATATTTCTCCATTGACTTCAAGTATGTAAGTATAAATAAACCCTCTATTTTTCATTTTCTCAAATTTGGCTGTCCTTTTTCTCTTTTTTTTTGCATTATGTGAGCCCAGCAACATAGGTTATCATCTAGTTATAGCCTTTCAAACCTCTGTATACGCTAAAAATGATCTTTATGTTTTCTTCTTAAATTTTTTCTTTGCATTTTATCACACAATTTTCTTTAAATGGTTACAATGCTTTTTGGTGGACCTTTTTCTGTTAAATAAGCTTCTATGGAATTTCTTTTGGCTTTTCTTTACAAACACTTAGCTAAAGAATGCGGGTTGGTATTGTTAAAGTCTACACCTGCTTCAGTAGGTTGAATTTGACCCTCGTTACCTTTATAGAATGCAGTGGATTTATTTGTTTCCGAAAATCTGCTTTTTGCTGCTCACTTTTAGGGGGATTATGCTAATTTTTCCTGATTTTCTTCCGAGTTAATCCATTGGATTTAGAGTGTGAATTCGAATCACTTGTTTCTTTCAAATCACTATGATTTATATTAAAATCCGGGTCCAAATCGTCATCATCACATTCTATTGATTTACATATAGTGTGGCTACTTCTTAAGAGGCATTAATACACACATTTTGGCTTAAAACTTGTGGTAGACACATAATAGGCTCTTCTATTATAGACTTCGGCTAATCTTTCTCTGAGATGTAATGAGCTGTAATTAATTAGGTTCATCTGAAGCTTTCAGATCTGCATTGATCATAATATGTTGATTTATTGTCACTTTTGGCAGTCAAAACTTTCACTAAAACAATTTTGTTTTAATTTGGTTTTTCTTTTGACAGTTTTTAAATCTTCTGCTAGCTACCTGCTACCTAATTTCTCATGGTGAGTGTATTCTTGGAAAATATGAAAATAATCCCAAAACCTATCAAATCCAAACCTAACGTAGTCTGGGCGTGATAGGAAAATAATCTCCAAACCTAACGTAGACTGGGCGTGATAGGAAAATAATCTCTAAACCTAACAAATCTAAAACTAACGTAGCCTGGGCGTGATATGAAAATAATCTCCAAACCTAGCCATTTCAAATCTAACGAAGCCTGTTGGTGTTTGGAAGATAATTGAAGGGAAAACTCCACAAATGTTAAACATACAATAAACGTTTCCTTTCGAGATCTTAAAAAACTTCTAGGATTAAAAATAAAACTATAGGGACCCGGTTTGTAGACAATGTCATCCTATATTTTGTTTGTATCATAAGTATCAAACGCTTTGACACTATAAACAGTTTAAGTTTCAATCTGGCAAATGTAAAATTACTTTTTAAGACTGGCACTATATTCTATTTTACTACCACAAACTTATAATAATGTATAAAATGGTGGTGCCCCAGGCGACCACCCGGTTCACACGGCCCTTAAGGCACCCCTGCATAGATTATGTAACAGTGTATATTATTTAATTTATGATTTTTGGTCAAGTGCTTCTACAACAATATATAGACCTATTAACTCATGTTACAAATATTAAAAAGTTTTTAGTAAATGTCTATTTCAAGAAAAAAGTAATATAAAGTCTGTGTGTAGCACCGTACCATTTAATTTTTATCACTAAAATACAAAATTGCTTTAAGCTCTACATGAGTGAGTTTGTGGACCTATAATTTCTAAGACGCTGTTATTATTATTATTATTATTATTATTATTGAATTTTGATGACTTATTGACACAACTAGAGGCCATGTAACATCATTAAAATCATTCTACTGATGTTAATGTGTACAAAAAGATAGACAATTTCCAAACCAATTTTGTTTAATAGCCTATATTTACATGAGTTTGTGTGTAATTTCTCTAAAAAAGATTTTTTTTAATAAAATAATTTGATGAATATTTTCAGGGGATAGAAATATTAGCTATGACACACATGCCCACCCTCACCTATATCAATTCCTGGATGCGCCAGTGAATCTTAATATTTTCAAATTTAATTCTGCTATAAGCGGTAAAAGGTCTTGTTCATCTATAAAACATGAATAAAACTACTTAGAAAATCCCTTTTCGCCTTTCTCTTCTTACAAAAATCAATGTTATATAAATAGGTTTTATATAATCAAGGAAACACTGTTTATGCAAATTATGTATAAGGGAAACACAAACAAGTCTATTCTATAAAAAAAAACTTTTAACATAGATCATACAAATACATCAAAGGTAACCTTTTCTTTATCTCTGGTTTGGAGGTGACAGACAATTAGTTTTAATTCAAAGGTTTTACCTGAACATGATTTAAATGGGTAGAGTGAAGAGTGAGTAGCGGGGTTTACAGAAAAAAAAGATAGAATGATATTGAATTCCAAACAGTGGTTGGGGAGGAGAGGGAAATATGCTTCCGAAGACAGAGCAATCTACCAGGAAGCTACTG
>CABFVX010007710.1:0-28989 GCA_902151425.1 Timema shepardi
GGGCGTTCGGATGTTCGCGTATTTTTTTCTGGTAAAGGAGGAGAAAGAGGTCCAAAATGGCCTAAAATATGCCTACGTGATACTTCAACACCTCAATAATAGAAAATAAGTGAAAAGTAGTAAAGAGGGACAAAGATGTATATTAGAGCGCTCAACAATGGCAACGTTTGTCAAGTGTAGACCTGTTTGAACCAGTTGGATTGATAAAACCAGTACCTTTTTTAAACTTACAGATCATTTTTATCAATATAACAATCCAAATTGTACTTATTATTATTTAGCACCACGTCTTACTACCCTTTCGGGTTAAACTCTTTCAAAATTGTAGTATATGAGTAATTTTGTGATACACGTGAAGACCTTCATGACAAAACTGACTTTTAGTGAGATGGCTATTTGATAAAAGGAACACGTGATAAGAGACGATCCCAACCGAGAAATTAGAGACAAGATTACGCTTGAACCGCAAAAATGTATCAAAATAAAGTTTACTTTCATTCTTCCCTTGACAACAGAGAAAATGGAAACAGTTTGATAATTTTTTATCATTTTAAAAAATATTTATTTTTCTTAGTTGTAATTTTTAAATATAAGTAAAACTGCTCCAATGTTTTCTAAAGTAGAATACAGGAAATCACAACATGACACGAAATATGTTTCGAGCTGTAGCATTTATCTAAGATTACCGGCCTAGTGGTAGTAGTGGTCAGTGCACCGGTTTACGAGTCTAGGGGTCCCGCGATCGATTCCCGGCTTATACCTAGGGTATTTTTCCTGAAAGGAAAATTACTCCAACGGGCAACAGGTTTAAGTGTTTCTACTCATTTCACACCCTCAAACTCACGATCACCATCCCCTTGTCTCAACGGGACATGGGAAGGTTGTACGATTAGTACCCTCGGGCAGATATTCTTCCCATTACTGGGCTACGATTGATATAGCCCAGGGGTCCCCAACCCTATGCCCACGGGTGCCATGGCGCCCGCTAAGTCTTTCACGTCTGCCCGGCACTTTTTGACCAGAGTTGAAAAATTCTTGACTAATAATATTAAAATGTCAGTTTTCAGACAAAAATGAAGCTTGTGATTATCTCCAGGTGTGCTGTTCTCAAGAAATTGGTGATTGAAAGCTCCTCCTCCCTCTCATTAGTCTTTCTTTGCCGGCTCATTTTCAAAGTGTATTTTTTATTACTCGGAACTATAATCATTCTCACTAATACCATGCTAATACTTCATATTTGCTTTGTAAATATCTTGACATGGGTCTACTCAGATTTTTTTTGCCTGAAAAAACACATTATAAATATTTATTTTAAAGATGTAACTAAGCATCAAAATGTTGGTAATTAGTTAATAATAATAATAATAATATTTAGCACCGCGTCTTACTACCCGTTCGGGTTATACGCTTTAAGTACTAATTACGCTAATGGATTGGGAATTGGGAAGGTTGAATAAAAGGAAGTGAACCCGCATTTGCGTGGAGGGAGAGTGGAAAACCATTTAGGAAAAACCACCCCCAGTTCACCCGACCGAGATTCGAACCTCGATCTCCCCGTCCTCAGCAGTCGAGCTCAACACGACAAGCGCGTTAGTCAACTACGCCACCGAAGCGGGTGGTAGTTTGTTAAATTATTTCCTTGTGTATTTATTTTAGCCTTGTTAAAATTGTAAATAAAGCAGTTTCTTTTTATTTATTGACATTGACTTTTGGTTTGGTGACGGTGGTTTCAATTGTTTAAACTGGTTTTGGACTAACTTTGCGTGTGTACGATTTGTGTTATTTTATATGAGATTTCTTAAAAAATTTAAACTCACAATTTTTTTTAAATATTATGTATGTCTGTGTTTTATTTGTATTATGAATTATGTTCGGCTATAAATTTAGTTTAAAAAGTGATTGGTGCCCACCTCACTGCCGTAGTTTTGAACGGGCTCTAGGGTACAAAAAGGTTGGGTACCTCTGGTGTAGCCCATACTTGCAATGTTATGTTACTCACACCCGCCTCGGTGGCGTAGTTGGCTAACGCGCTTGTCGTGTTGAAGCTCGACTGCTGAGGACGGGGAGATCGAGGTTCGAATAGGGAGATCGAGGTTCGAATCTCGGTCGGGTGAACTGGGGGTGGTTTTTCCTAAATGGTTTTCAACTCTCCTTCCACGCAAATGCGGTTTCACTTCCTCTAATTCAACCTTCCCCATTCCTAATCCATTAGAGTAATTAGTTATTAAAGCGTATAACCCGAACGGGTAGTAAGACCGGTGCTAAATATTATTATTATTATTATTATTATTATTATTATTATTATTATTATTACTTACCTAAGATAGGTGCTATCCTAAGTATGATATGGGCTCTTAAAAGTATGGTACAACACCGTGTGTTTAACACCATTGGTATCTGTATAAATTGTGTAGTTATACACAAATAAGTCTATCCGATCACGCACAGCAGAAAGGGTTAGTTTTGGATAACGATTCTTCCTTCGAGGTAGTCACTTGGCCAAAGGGGGAAAAGAACGAACTCTGTGAGTATAGACTACTCCTATTCCTATAACATATATCATAATATATCACATTTAATTTAAATTAAAATGATCCTTTTTCTTAAATATTTATTGTCATTGACTAACAAATTTTTAATTAAAAGGTGACCTGGCGGTCTAGGGGTAAGGTGTCAGACTTCTGTGCTGGCGGCCGGGGTTCAATCCTCGGTCCCGGCACAGATTTTTCTGATTACCAAATCCTTCCTTCACCTCTGACAAGACCTCTTGTGAATGTGGGGAGTGCCAGGCCTCCACCGTGGTTCGGATTCCACGTTAAACTGTAGGTCCTCCATTTCATCTCACAATCACCCTACCATTACACATTAGCGTAAGTGCGTGTAACCCGAACGGGTAGTAAGACGTGGTGCTAATAATAATAATAATAATTAATTAAAAAAATATAAATTACTGTAATCAATTTTACTTGCAACGTAAACGTTCGTCAGAGTCGTTCAGCCGACAATTTTCTTGATTTGTGACATCACTAAATATACAGCATGGACTTTTATTGGTAATAATCACATAAAAAGTTTGTATACTACAAATTATGTTTATTTCGCACCGCGTCTGGGCTACACAAATGTATTGGGTCTTATGAGGTAGGGATGGGAAAAATATAATTCAGAGGAGATGTAGTCCACTCACATATGCGTGGAAGAAGAGGGATAAACCATTTAGGGAATACCAACCTCAGTGCATCCAGCCGGTGTTTGAACGCCAACCTCCCCATCATCGGTAAACCAAACTATCTAGATGAACTTGACGTTTATTCTGCGTTCATACTAGTGTGAATTGCAATAATTTGTTTTATTCTTCAAAATACCCGCCTCGGTGGCGTAGTTGGCTAACGCGCTAGTCGTGTTGAGCTCGACTGCTGAGGACGGGGAGATCGCGGTTCAAATCTCGGTCGGGTGAACTGGGGGTGGTTTTTCCTAAATGGTTTTCCACTCCCCCTCCACGCAAATGCGGGTTCACTTCCTCTAATCAATCCTTCCCAATTCCTAATCCATTAGCGTAATTAGTACTTAAAGCGTATAACCCGAACGGGTAGTAAGACGCGGTGCTAAATAATAATAATAATAATAATAAAATATTCTTCATAATACTATCTTAAATCCTCTATTTTGGTGAATATTGGTGTGTATCCTCCTTATCCTGGTCCCTTAGACGTAGTAGTTTCAAGTAGTTTACGGCCATAGCAGTTAATAAAGACAAAATAATATCTTATAGTAAAGAATACTGATGGATTTGAACGGTTATAGTCCTAAGCTGTTCAATTATTCGACGCGCGTACAGGGGCCAGAGTTGAAGGCTAGGCTACCCGCATGACACGTCCTAAAGCCTGGCCTGTGACGTCACTGGAATAATGAAAACTTTTTCTCTCTCTGTGTGGACTGAATTTATGAATCGATGGCAAGCTGAGCCATATGAGGATGCCACATTTTAAACACACACAAAAATACAACTGGATGTCATATTATTATGTCTACTATTCTGGTCTAGCTAAAGTATAAATAAACAGACTCGCTGCATCAAGGTGTTAAACGGCGTCTTGAGAAAGTTATTATTACTAAGGGTATTTAAATGTGTGCTGCTTTCTGAACCACCTGACTATACCAACACACTATAACAACTTAATCTATTCTATAAAAGACATAGGTGACCTGGTGGTCTAGGGGTAAGGTGTCAGACTTCTATGCTGGCGGCTGGGGTTCAATCCTCGGTCCTGGCACAGATTTATCTGATTACCAAACCCTTCCTTCACCTCTGACAAGACATCTTGTGAATGTGGGGAATGCCAGGCCTCCACCGTGGTTCGGATTCCACGTTAAACTGTAGGTCCTCCATTTCATCTCACAATCACCCTACCATTACACATTAGCGTAAGTGCGTATAACCCGAACGGGTAGTAATACGCGGTTCTAATAATAATATAAAAGACATAACACCCATTCAATCGCCCATCAGTTCATCCATGTGATTAGGGGTACATCCGATTTTTCCAATGTGAAATCTTTTTTACCAGACCAAGAATCGAACCTAGCACCCTTACCTCAACGGATATCAAAGCTGTCGTATGATGTCTTGGAATAAAACTTAATTATTATTTAGTACCTTCTTTCTAAATAAATATGTAGGTATTGAACGTTCAATTCTAAACGATCTATTGTCTGATTTAAATACGAAGATACTTTTTGAAAGTTAAATTATAGCACCACGTCTTACCACTCATTATGGCTATACGCTAATGTGTCAAGTATGAGGAAGGTTGATATTATAGGAAGTGTACGCACATTTGCGGGGAGAGAGAGTGGCAAGCAATTTATGAAAAACCACTCTCAGTATACCAGAAAAGGATAGAACTACGATCTCCTCTCATCGATAGTCTAGTCTATTGGGTGGGTTTTTTACAGTTAAAATATGTAAATATTACTAATAATATAGTAAAATAACATAAATGTAGATCGTAAAAAAGTGCATTTCCTCAAAGTTTCTTCTTCGCATATTCACACTGTAGCAAAAAGCATGTAATACTAAAATTCTCGCTATATTATCTCTGTATGAGGAGAAAATATTTAACAAATACTGTAATCAGAGTTGAAATTTTTATTAATGTGAAATTCTCAATATTTCCCAGGTTTTCCAGAAGGGATCTCCGTTTTACTAGACAACTCTTTTTTTAAGTAGATTTATAGAGAAAATACATTTATTTGAAAAAAAAATGATCATGCCACACATAAACTCCCTACCCTAATTTCCCTACTACACACAAACATAGACTAAATTTGGATTTTCAAAAAAAAATTATAATATACCAAATAGATACCCGATACTCTCTTTTCCCTACCACACACACAAAAACACACACACAGCAAATATGGCTACAGCTCTGGAAAATTCGACAATGACAATTTTTTAAACTATTTATCTTTTTTATATAATAAAAACATATACATTTGAGTAGCTTTTATTTCTAACTATCAATCCCACACGACGTTGCCCGTAACCCCTTCAAAAATTTCAAATCTCTGCGTGCCGTAGATTTTACTGGGCATCGCACACAAACAAACACTTCCTTTTATTATTATAGGTGTAAGAAATTCCTAATTAATTATTTTACCCACTGCAAGTAGTTCATCAGGGTTAGAATGATTATTTGTCAGCTCAAAGGGGACTTTGGTTCGATTCCGGTAGGTGCCGACAAAGATATTGGACTATTTGTAAAGGGTTTGACCCTGGTATTAAACTAATTAATACCTAGACACTGGGTCGGACGTGTAGGTTTGTTCTCCTGGCCTCAGGCAAGGTTAGTTATTTGTAAACCAAGTAGTAAAATATATATTTGTTTTTACTTCCGCTATCTTACAGGTAGAGAAAGTATTGTGATCGTCAACAAAAATATAACTCGAGATTTTGATGAATCTCGACGTTTCATGACCCTCCCCCGAATCCTAAAAAGTGTTTTTTGAATTTTCGTCTGTTTGTTTGTACCTCCAGCTTGAGCCTAAACTATTTTACCAATCGGGCTAAGACTTGGTATCTAGCACTTTCATAGGGTTGCCCCGAGGGTTTTTGGAATTGCATATCTAACCCTAAAATTAAGGGTAGTTTACTGAAGAAAAAAAGTCGATTGTCTCAAAATTGGCTCTAACGATTTTGATTAAAATTCGTATTTAGGCGTTGATTGAGATTATAAATAAACGGGCTATTTTCATTTTCCCACGAAAAAAAATTAGGTTACAATAAAGAAACTGAAATTTCTGTATCTCCGCAACTATTTGAGATACTAAAAAACTTATCAATGAAAAATTGTAGTACTATTAAAAATAAGAAAAATTTTACACGAAATATAATTTTTATAAACCAACAGTTTCTGAGATATTGGCAAATATATTAATACAATTTTGTGATCTCTAGTTATAAGGAGAAGTTACTTAAGCTTGAACGCAATAATTCTTCAATGCCAGAGAGTAATTTAATATAAGTAAGTATCTAAAAAATATTATGTTAATTTTCCTTAAGTTTCTAAGGAGAAATGTTTGCACAACAATGATCTATCTCCATTTTAGACTCAATATTCAATATTTACTTTTTTTGATTCAAAATTTAATAGCAATGCGATGACATGAAGATGTGCAGCACTTAATAAAATGTAGAAAATTTTGACCAGAAATCGAAATTTAATTTGAAGTGTTGACCCTTGTGGACCCAATATTGATCTTTTTTATCGGTCCAAACATACAAATGAGGGCATTAATTATTTAAAAATAAAATTATGAAATTTAAAACTAGAAATAAAAAATGTTTTACATAAATATAGTGCAATTTATGCTTGGGATTGCTAGTTTATATTTTTTCATTTCACAAATATTATGAGTTTTGAGTAAATATCTCCATTTTCAAACAATAGAGTGAGAAAGTCCGTGCAGATTTCCGTAACATTTATTTCTACCGTGGTAAGTTACTCATTTTGACCATATGCATTTTAATTGCTCTAATCAAAAAGGATAAGTAAGTTAAAATGTATATAAAATGTACATTCATGTTCATCTAAAAATAGAGGGAAAATCACCCTCAGTACATAGAGCTGGGATCAGATCCCCTACCTCCACCTCCCGACAAATCAGACTAGATGTGCCTGACATTTATTTCACGTGATCACCGATGTGGGTGTGTATTTTTACAGATATAATGTTTTGTAAGTTGGCCTATACGTTAGATGCTCAAATTAAAATGTATAGTACAGTGAAAAATAATTTAAGGTTTTTTTTATTGCTTTATTTGAGGGCGTTTTCTCGATTTATGCCCCCTTCTTTCAAAATATAAACTTACCAAACATCTTCGAAAAACTATTTCTATCAAAACAATTGGTCAGGTAACCATAGCGACCACACGTTACCCCGGGAAAAATCTTTTTTCACTCTGATTAAATATGATCACAGAAACGTGCTTTAATAAAACTCTATGAGCGCATCGAACGGACAATGGGAGAACCTTCAGGCACCAGCTTGGTAAAGACGCGAGTAGTCTCACTGCTACGTTACAGATTACGTTATAATATTGTTTTCAAGAACAAGCTCAACCTGTATTCAAAATATTTCTCTCTGGTCACTGTATCGGGTAGTTACAAAATACAGTCAAACCTCGTTAGACCGAAATTCCGGAATATATATGAGCATAAATTCTGGAAAACAGGGGGGACAAAAATACAAACCCAGTCAAATAAAATAGATTGTATTGATAAACAATCATGAATTTAAAAGATAAATGTAAGAAACGGTGATAATAAATACGTCCTAATATTTACATGTTGTAGCCAACCCAATGGGTTTTCTTCCTGTAAGGGAAAATAATTACAATAATTTAAATGTTAAACTACTGTTATACTCTAGTTAAATATAATGTAAGAGCATGATTATTTAAGGCTTATTCTGGCAGGAGGTTAACCCACGCTTGTACATTTCCCTGTAAGTCAAGAGTATTGGGTTGCCATCCTGTTAAGAGCAGTATATAGCTCATATAGCTTGCATCCTGCTGACGAGCGAGCACGGTGCGACCGATGGACCTTCCTGGTTGGTTAACATCGAGATCAGCAAGTTGTGTGTGTGTGAAAATAACACACGGTTGTTGAATGTTGGAAGCCATGCTGAGTACATGTGTGGTGGTGTCTAGCACGTCTGACGAAATGACGATATAAAATGTAATCTGGGGGTTCACCCAACTGGAGGGAGCATCTAACTACATTGATAAATATATCTTATTGGACTAACTCGCCAGTCTCACCCCCCACAAACCATCCATCCCAACCCCTACCACTCGGGGTCCATCCTAACCATGTAAGTCCCTAAGGTTCCCCGGTAGTGCTGTAGTAGGGTTGGCTACCGAACACCCAGATAAAACCAGCGACCTTACACCGTTTTGTCAGAAGTAGGTTAGAGACGTTACAGTATGTACCTTTTATAGAACTCATTCAACCGTAGTTTAAAATTTGTAAATAATCCGCCCCCCCCCCCTCTCCCGAAAGATCCTTCCATATTCTCCCGTTTAATATCTGAATCTTCTCTAATCCGAAGAAGCTTAGGTCCAAGTTGGTTTGGATTAACGAGGTTCTGTTGGATTATGTTTTCAGCATCTCGTCTTACTACCCATTCGGGTTGTACGCAAATGTACTAGTTAAGCTAGTGTTGTAGGAATGAGGAAGATTTAGTTTAAAAGAAGTGTACTCCCATTTCCGTTGAAAGAGAATGGAAAACCATTTAGGTAAAACCATCCTCTGTACACCCAACCGGG
This sequence comes from Timema shepardi, assembly GCA_902151425.1. Lineage (NCBI taxonomy): Eukaryota > Metazoa > Arthropoda > Insecta > Phasmatodea > Timematidae > Timema > Timema shepardi. The sequence goes on from CABFVX010007710.1 coordinate 8,834, forward strand.
CTTTGAACCCTCGTCTCCCCGTTATCTGCCGTCAATATATTTCTAGTGTGACACCTTAGTCCATGTGGCCACCAAAGTGAGAAATAGTATTAGCAATAAATAAAAATGTTATTATTATTATTATTATTATTATTAGCACCACGTCTTACTACCCGTTCGGGCTATACGCACTTACACTAATGTGTAATGGTAGGGTGATTGTGAGATGAAATGAAGGACCTACAGTTTAACGTGGAATCCGAACCACGGTGGAGGCCTGGCATTCCCCACATTCACAAGATGTCTTGTCAGAGGTGAAGGAAGGGTTTGGTAATCAGATAAATCTGTGCCGTGACCGAGGATTGAACCCCGGCCGCCAGCACAGAAGTCTGACACCTTACCCCCAGACCACCAGGTCACCCCTGTTATGTGTTGCATAACTATAAGAATAGAGTATTATTTTTAAACGTCCTTTTGTAGTTGATGAAGCTCTGAATCTCCGTCAGCATTTAAATATGAATGTGTATATTTACTTAGTTTCAGTACATTCTCCCTGGAATATATAATAATATATCGCTGTGTCAAATCAACACGGAAAGTTATAAATGTTCAATGTTCTGGACGCTGACCAATCGTTCTATACAAAATTCAAGAGTTAAGCAATTAATGTTATCATCAGTGTCAAACTGCCGATATTACAAATTGTGAAAACTGCATTATTTACAGGAATGGATATCACACGTGAGTCAATCAACAGCGAGGATGCAAAAATGTAACAAATACCTATGCATGAAATGAGACCTATTAATAGCTGATATTTGCTTCGATAATATACATAGTTGTTCAAATGAATCCGTTATTGTATGTGTAAATAATACTAAGTGTATAGGATTATCGACCCTTGATAGTACTTACGAGGTTAAACGGGTACATCCCGATTTTAAATTCATAAATATCTAGGCGCTTGAATTAGGTATGTATTATTATTATTAGCACCGCGTCTTACTACCCGTTCGGGTTATACGCACTTACGCTAATGTGCAATGGTAGGGTGATTGTGAGATGAAATGGAGGACCTACAGTTTAACGTGGAATCCGAACCACGGTGGAGGCCTGGCATTCCCCACATTCACAAGATGTCTTGTCAGAGGTAGAGGAAAGGTTTGGTAATCAGATAAATCTGTGCTGGGACCGAGGATTGAGCCCCGGCCGCCAGCATAGAAGTCTGACACCTTACCCCTAGACCACCAGGTCACCCAATTAGGTATGTAAATTGTAATATTAGTGTAGGTACCGTTCTAGTCATGTGAATATATAAAATGGTTGATAAGAAAATAGAGGTTGAATCTTCTAATAAAACAAAGTGAAACCATCTTTAATTAGATTTTGCCTTCCTTCACCTCTGACAAGACATCTTGTGAATGTGAGGAATGCCAGGCCTCCACCGTGGTTCGGATTCCACGTTAAACTGCAGGTCCTCCATTTCATCTCACAATCACCCTACCATTACACATTAGTGTTAAGTTCGTATAAGCCGAACGGGTAGTAAGACGCGGTGCTAATAATAATAATAATAATTACATTTTGACATGGTTAGTAGATTGTTTTAAAAGTAAATCAACCTTAGAATAATTGTGTTGACATAAACTAAATTCAGTCGCAAAGATTTTATGATTCTGATTTCCTGTGTAAATTCCGTCTCACCATTTGCATTGGGCACTGTAAATTCCATCCTGTTATCAGCATCATGCGTTGTAAATTCCGTCCCGTATCAAACGTAAACAAAGTGAAACAAAATAATAAATGCCATACTAAACAAAAAATAAAAAACCAACTTTAGTTTGAAGAGATAATTAATTTCCTCATTTTATAGCATTATTTTATTTAGTTTTTTAATTGTATATTATTTATACTATGTATTATGATTCGATGACTAAAATATTAGTTACTGTTAATGTTTAATTAGTGGCGGTCTGCTTCACTACAGCTAAAATGGTAGAATAGTAAAATATCAATATTGCTCCCTCGATCTCTCTCTTTCTTCATAATCAAATAACGAATGTTTACATCGGAACCTTCTTTACAGCTATGTTTATATTGGAACCTTATTCACGGTTATGTTTACATTAGGACCTTATTCACTGTTATGTTTACATTGGAACCTTATTCACTGTTATGTTTACATTGGAACCTTATTCACTGTTATGTTTACATTGGAACCTTATTCACGGTTATGTTTACATTGGAACCTTATTCACGGTTATGTTTACATTGGAACCTTATTCACTGTTATGTTTACATTGGAACCTTATTCACGGCTATGTTTACATTGGAACCTTATTCACGGTTATGTTTACATTAGAACCTTATTCACGGTTATGTTTACATTGGAACCTTATTCACGGTTATGTTTACATTGGAACCTTCTTTACAGCTATGTTTATATTCGAACCTTATTCACGGTTATGTTTACATTGGAACCTTATTCACGGCTATGTTTACATTGGAACCTTATTCACTGTTATGTTTACATTGGAACCTTATTCACGGTTATGTTTACATTAGAACCTTATTCACGGTTATGTTTACATTAGAACCTTATTCACGGTTATGTTTACATTGGAACTTTATTTACGGCTATGTTTACATTGGGGAAACACCTAGACAAATAAACTCGGCAGGAAAACAAAACAAACTGTAGGCAAATAAATGAAAGTCAATATATATATATATATATATATATATATATATATANTATATATATATAAATTTAAGCATTTTCATCAAAATAAACAAAATTTCTTCCTGGACATTAGTATGATACATTAAAATAAATAAGGATAAATTTAAAATTGAAAAGATAAGATTAAATTAAACTTTTAACCAATTTAAAAAAATCAGATGCCGACTAAATTTATTTTCATTCCTAATTCGAAGGTTGTATTCCTTTTTCCTTTGGGATGGGAGATGATTCATCTAAATCATAATACTTTACATTTCATTTAAAGAGAAAGTTAATAAAGACTCATCGTGCGTATAACCCGAACGTGTAGTAAGACGCGGTGCTAATATCAATAATAATTAAGAGTCATTAACGTGAGGAATTTGGTATATTTTGCTTTACTACCCAATCAAGATCTCCAAAATTTTAGACTAATGGAGTAGAAAAGAGGAAAGTAGAGGAAATGTAACACAATTTACGTGGAAGGTGAGCGGCCCATCATTAAGGAAAAAACCACCTCAGTGCACCTGGCTGGGATTCGAATCTAAACCTCCCCATCTCCGGTAAACAAAAGAAGACTAAACTGACGCTATTCCCCACGTGCCTACACTGGCGTGAATTTTAAAGCATAGTACGCACTTGAAAACATTGTTGGCCAACTGTTTCCCAACCGTTCCCAACTGTTGGCCAATATGGGAAACAGATTGTTGGCAAACATTAAAGAAACATTGTTTCTCGTCCAGTATATTATGATGAAACATTTGTTTCCCGAACACAGTTCAGTTGAGTGAAAGATGTCTGTTGAGGATGCTGCTATGTCTTGTGCTTTGTATGTGGTTATGATCTGTTCAAGAAGACAGAAACGAAAAGAAAAAATGGGGTGGTTTTGTAAAGTGCTTCAAAATGGTTCAAACCATGCAAATAATCTTCTGATAGAACTGAAGAACGAAGACTGCAGTGGTTTTAGGAAATTCACTCTCAAGTGCCCTACAGATTTTGAAGTTATTTTACAAATTTTTTTGTCCCAGGATAATGAAAAGAGACACACGATTTAGACCAGCAATCTCACCTACTATCCCCCGTTGCTTGTTGTCGGAAATGTTGACCAACAATGTTTCTTGTAACCCATTTGAAATGGATCACGGGAAACATGTTTTCCTCGCTTGGAAAACACAAAGGTAACATGAAAAAATGTTGCCCAACTGTTGGCCAACAGATGGCTAACAGTTGGTCAAAGGTTGGGCAACAGTTGAGAACAGTTGGCCGACTGTTTCTAAAACAAGGGCAACATGTTGGCAAACAATGTTTCCTACGTAGGTGACCTGGGAGTCTAGGGGTAAGGTGTCAGACTTCTGTGCTAGCGGCCGGGGTTCAATCCTCGGTCCCGGCACAGATTTATCTGATTACCAAACCCTTCCTTCACCTCTGACAAGACATCTTGTGAATGTGGGGAATGCCAGGCCTCCACCGTGGTTCGGATTCCACGTTAAACTGTAGGTCCTTCATTTCATCTCACAATCACCCTACCATTACACATTAGCGTAAGTGCGTATAGCCCGAACGGGTAGTAAGACGTGGTGCTAATAATAATAATAATAATAATAATAATAATGGTTCCTAGTGCGTACTAGGCTTAAGAGGTTGAACTTAAGGGAGCCATCTACTGGAGCACTAACATGCGTTGCAGACTTCCTGATATCCAGGTGTTTTTATTTTAATTTTAAGAATACTCTGTGGTCTAGTGGTAAGAGTTCCTGGCTACAGATCCAGTGGTCCCGGGCTTGGTCTTTGGTGTTCCCAGAATTTTCTGTAAAGCCGTGATTCTGGAACGGGGTCAACTCATCCTCGTGAGGACAAATAAGGAGCTACTGGAGTGAAAAGGTAGCGGATTAGTTCTATAAATGTGAGATTGTTGATTGTTGTGCTGACCACATGACACCTTCTATCCGCATAATTTGGCACTATCTTCGCCAACAATTGGCCACCGCTTGATTGGTATGGCTCAAAAGCTGTCTTACGCTTGGAATTTGGTTCTTTTAAAATACATATAACGCCAAAATGGAGGCAATAGTTATCAACTTATCCCTTTAGTATGAGAAACCTTACCTTTCAAGTTTTATAATAATTTTTTTTTAAACAACAATAAAAGGCGAAATTAAATCCTTTTCAACGACGTTTCACGTGAAATAATGCAGGTCCGAGATCAAAGTGTATTGGTTTGAAACACAGATAATACCTTTCTTAAAACAGATAGGTTACGTCTTTACGGAATAACTTCAGGACATTTTACTGCCACTCACTCTCACTGAAGTGTAAGTTTACGTTACTTCGATTAGGCGGTGCCTTTAATGGATATATATATACTTTGGTAAAGTATTGCTTTGAAATAATCACTGTCAGCCTCGTCATCAACATAAGGTAGCTTAGTTACTTTTTACAACAACTCTCTTTTAAACGGGTGTGTTTACAATTCGATTTAACAAATAAATTATCTCTAATCAATTAATTTCGCAGCGCGTCCTAGAATGTTTGCAGTGTTTTTTGTGAGAGTGTGCGTATCAGAGCATCCAATATAATACGTCATCAGGACGAAAGGTTTGTTTGAAAACATGAAAAGCGCTGTGCGCCTCATAATGAAGTGGATTCATTCTCTCTCTCTCTCTCTTTCTCTTTATCTCTCTCTCACACACACACACACACACACACACAAAACTTGTTGTTTAGGTCTAATCAAATATGTCCAGATGAATGAGTTTAAATAATATATTTGATTAAATTGCAATCGTTCCATTGTGGAATTGAATACTTTAATTTGTATTTACTACAAGCTTTAGTGCCAGTACAGCCTATCAGAAACAAACCACCTAACATAGACAGTCCACAATAAGTAGAGTGAGTTTATTTAAATGCACCAGCAATGAGTGAATGAAAAACCTCTACTTTGTGGTAAGGGGGTAGAAGGGTAGGGTCTGTTCCATTAAGTTCAGTAAGTAGAGTAGTACCAACCCCACCGACGCTTAAATAAACAAGACAATGACAAATTTAAATAAAAACACAGGTTATAAGATACAATTCTCTATACTATCTCATGTAGTATAGTCTAGTTTGAAAGCAAATTTTCAAAATTTTGTCATTAATAAGCTAACCCAAAATAAGTTTTCTTCAGAAAACCCATTTGTTTTTTGTATATTTATATGAAACAGATATAAATTTTAAAGAAAAATGAACTACCCCTATATAAAAAAAATCGAATATTCAAGACTCATTATTTAGTACCTACTCTTAATTTTAGAACTAGAACTAAAAATCACGATTTTTCCTCGAGGCATGACGATGTAACTTATGGATATCAAGTTTGAACGAAATCTATTTAATAGTTTCAGCTGTAGCCTTAAGTGCAGACATACAGAGAAACAGACAATGGGGCGGCCAGAATTGTAAGACCCATGTGAGTTTGAGGGCACATAAAATATCAATCTATAATCTAAAAGACATTCCGTGCATGTCGTATGTCTGTTTCTATTTCCAGAGATTTTTTCGTAACTCCCGGTCAGTTAAAAGGTTGAAATTTGGCACGGAGTTTCAAGGGACTCTGGAATTATGTGAAAAAACCAAAGCCTGTAAAATTTTAAAAATGGCTGAATATGTGGCCCCCGAAAATTCCCCATTCGTACCTTATGGCCCAAACCATCATTTTTGTTCACTGGCGTTGAAATTCGATTTCTGGGGGGTTTATAACACTGTTAAACACAAACCTGCTGTAAATTTTTTGAAATTCCGGTCGGATGACCATCAATCTATACCTAAATGTATCTGAAATTTTGAAAATTATTATATACCATTTAATTTTAAAGATTTTTTTTTAATCAGTGCTGATAAACTCTATTCTTTCATTGGTTTTTCGAAACTCGAATCAAATAACTCTTAACTTTTACCCAAATAGTATTCAAAAATCCCTCAACTGGTACCCAAATCTATTAAATTTTCAGCCCTTAATGTTTATGTTTATATTCTACACTGACAAAAGATCTTTAAGGCCATTCTATAAAATATGGCGTTGTTGCTAACTAAACATGTATTTGTTTATTATTAAAGAAAATTTGATTCATTTTTATAAAAAATAAAGTGAGAACGTAAGTGCGGTGTTCCATACCAATTATTATTATTATTATTATTATTATTATTATTAGCACCGCGTCTTACTACCCGTTCGGGTTATACGCACTTACGCTAACGTGTAATGGTAGGGTGATTGTGAGATGAAATGGAGGACCTACAGTTTAACGTGGAATCCAAACCACGGTGGAGACCTGGCATTCCCCACATTCACAAGATGTCTTGTCAGAGGTGAAGGAAAGGTTTGGTAATCAGATAAATCTTTGCCGGGACCGAGGATTGAACCCCGGCTGCCAGCACAGAAGTCTGACACCTTACCCCTAGACCGCCAGGTCACCCCATACCAATTATTATTTCTTATTTTTAATATACGTAACTGTAAGGTAAAGTAGGCTTTTTCAGGTTATGGGCTCGTTTCCGTAATCTCACATCTAAGCCAATATGAACAATTTAAAAAAAATCAGGTAGAACACACCTGCAATCAAACCCTGGACTCTAATGCCTGTATCAGAGAGATCGTTCAGGGTGAATACCTGACCGGGGTCAAATAAACACCTTCCACGAGATAGTGTCACTGCACACTGAGCTTAGGCCACATTTCTCGTCAAGTATGTTCTCCGTGGGTTTTTTACTATTTTCAGATTAATTTTATAGCGGGTGGTATTACGATTTGTCTTGCCTACTAGAATTCAAATTTACCGGTTCAACGTACATTTGTACTAAAAAAGCAATACTGTTTTTCTTGAAAAGATCAAAAATCATTTATTCAATCACGTAAAATACGTATTTATTTTATTATTTAAAATATTTATTTGTATTTGTAATTTTTTCCTATTGAAATAATTTTATACTTTTCATGAGCCAGTGGGCTGGGAAAAAAATGTTACCACGTGCCACAGTTTGAATACCCCTGGTTTAGTGGTTACCTCACTTGATCTTAGCCATGTAGGTTTGGGTTCGAAGACTGGCTGGGGAGCAATGATTACTGTTTTTTCACACAAAAAAAAAAGATTGAGTTCCTCTCCAAGTGAACACTGGTACATTTTATTATAAACTTAATCCTCCCTACGCTGTTTTCTTAAATTAAATATTTTAAGCCACTAGTAAGCCTATACAAACTGGCACCATCACATTTAAAAAAACTTTATCATTTTTCACATATACCAAGGTGTCAGTCTCATCTGGTATAATTCGCCTGAGGAGGTCTGGGTTCATATTCCAGCCGAAGATGTTTTTCTTAATGTATTTCTCACTACACCACAAATGTGGGTACATTTATTCTAAATCTGACCTTACTTCTCTCTATTCTATTCAACTGTATGGGTAGTAGGACATGGAACATCCAAATAAGTCTATAAATATAAAAATAAAAGTCCTGACTCACTGACTGACTCATCAACGCCAAGCCCAAGCCCTTGGATCAAGAAAGCTGAAATTTTGCACAGAGGTTCCCTTTATGAAGTAGACAAGGAACTAGGCCGGATTTTTTTTTAAATTCCCACGGGATAAAGAATAAAGAGGGTTTATAATTAATGTTTAGTTTCAAAGATACGAGCGAAGCCGTGGGCAAATGCTAGTCACCAATAAAAATGTCACAAATTCAGTGAAGGCTGCCATTCATCCCAACTGGGTGTATCAAAAGGTGTTCAACAAATGTTTCTCCATATTTTGTCCTGGTGAATGCTGGTGCATTTTATTTAAACACCCGCCTTGGTGGCGTAGTTGGCTAACGCGCTTGTCATGTTGAGCTCGACTGCTAAGGACGGGGAGATCGAGGTTCGAATCTCGGTCGGGTGAAACTGGGGGTGGTTTTTACTAAATGGTTTTCCACTCTTCTTCCACGCAAATGTGGGTTAGGAATTGGGAAGGGTAAATTAGAGGAAGTGAACCCGCATTTGCGGGGAGGGAAAGTGGAAAACAATTTAGGAAAAACTACCCCCAGTTCACCCGACCGAGATTCGAACCTCGATCTCCCCGTCCTCATCAGTCGAGCTCAACACGACAAGCGCGTTAGCCAACTAACGCCACCGAGGAGGGTCGTGAATAGAAAGTTTGATCACAAATTTATTGGACCTTGGTTCGAATCATGCTTGTTTCAACGAAGATATAATTTACTATTTGTACACGCGTTCGTCTAGGTATTCAATTATTATTATTTAGGTGCTAGCGCTTGGTATGAAGGGTTAGGCATATTTTAGTAGCTCAAATTATTTAAATTGATTTGTATGTTGTGTGCTGAATATAATATGTCTGCTGAGTAAGTTAATATAAAATACTGTACTTAATTACTTACTGTATGGGATTAGCAGCTCAAAAGCTCACTGCCGCACTTCAAAAGTACGCCACCTATCCCTTTATTGAGCTAGTTCAAACCAGTTCCCCTGATTACGCCCCCCGTCTTCCCCAGGTCCGTTCTATTGTTATCTTCTCACCTGCGTCTAGAACTTCCCATTGGGTTTGCCAGTCAGTGCCATGAACAAGGTGCTAGAATCTCCCATTCGCGCTGCATGTCCTCTGCCCACAGTAATCTTAGACATTTGATTATCCTAGTAATGTACTATGAAGTGTACAGGGTATATAACTCATCACTATGTAACCTTATCCACTCCCCATTAACCTCATAATTTTTTGGTCCAAATATCTTCCTAACCACCTTGTTTTCAAAAATCATATATATATATATATATATATTCAAAAATCGTATATATATATATTCAAAAATCGTATGTATTTATATATATATATATATATATATTCAAAAATCGTATATATAGATATATTCAAAAATCGTATTTATATATATTTTTTTTCAAAAGTCATATATATATATGTTTTCAAAAATCATATATATGTTTTCAAAAATCATATATATATATATATATAGTCATATAAGGTAAGATACCGCGTTTCACACCAATAAAGAAAGAAAATCACCTTTTTAAAAACATGCTTGTTAATTGAAATACCCACAACATCTTAATTGAAGCGAATCAGAGACATGTTAATATGACCTTGTCAATTCTAAATCAAGTAATTCACAACGTTTGTAAGTATCGCCTCCAGAGTGTGGGGACCCTCTCAATGTATGTACACCTAGAGGCGTTGTTTGGCAACATTGCAATCCAAGCAGTCCACAGTGTCAGGAATGCAGTACCGAGCTCTCTAGTGCAAGTTATCGATCTGCTCGGTGGGTGGGTGGTATGTAGAGAGGGTGGACTAGGGTGGGCGTTGGGAGGGGTGTTCATTCTATCTTCAGCCTCAGTATGTTTAGCTCGAGTTTCTTTTATATGTTGATTAAACATTAGTCTATTCCAGCTAATTTAATCGAATATGATTGTGAATTAAAGAATTTATAATCCAACACGACACACGCAACGATTCGGGTCGATTATATAACTGGCAGCCACATTTCTTAAATTATACATTAGACACACAATATTTTAAACTGCTTCATCCAAGGGTCGAGCTCAGTGCACCCTTATTAGAGAACACAATGATAAATCATATTTGGAAAAAACCGTCCCCACTAAACCCGGATGAGTTTCGAACCCTGACCCATCCGTGGAAGGAATTTAAGTAAATTACAAGCATGACGCGTTAGACAACGTGACCGTCGGTGAGGGTGAGAATTGATTGTTAGGATTAATTAATTCAAATCTAGGAGACATTAGTTAGATATAAGCTGTACCTACAATAATTTAATAATTGTGTTTGAGTCCATTGTATAACCGAAATATTAGAATTCTTGCCCTTGTTTTTAGGGGGTCAAGTGCTTTAGTAGTATTTTGGTAGAAATTAACTTTTAAAAAACGTTAATATACTGTGTATGAAAAATAAATTAGTAACTTTTATAACAATCAAAAAATGATTCTTTATTTCTTTCTTTCTAAATCGTGCCATGGGTATGTTTTTCTTAGTTAAGTAAAATCCTAGTTAAATATGTTTAAATTAGCTATCCATAAAATGTGTGGCTACTTATCATAGATTGTGTCCTAGTTTCCAGAGGTATATTTTAGCCACCCCAGATTATATATGCGTCGAGCTAGTGCGGCGTCCACGTAATACCAAATGTTTTAGTTTTAATTTATTAAAATGTATTAACATAGGAAAACATATTATGTTTACATAATATACGTTCATTATTTTAATTATGTATATTTGAATATGTGCAGGGTTAAATAAAGGCCTTACATAATTTATACCGTGCATATAATAGTAAATATTAAACTGATAATAAGGCCTTCCCCAAACTGTTACCCCAGAATATATTCCTACGCACCCCATGATAGTTTTAAATTTTAGTTTTCATAGTATTAGATTTCTATTTAAAAGCATATATTTAATTTAGCTTAGTTTCTGATTTTAAATACCAAAAATTATAGTTAGTATAAATATTACATTTTAGGTTGGCTTGTACCATTCAAAATGAGCCATTTTTTAAAATATGTTTTTGTAAATCTTAATGATATCCTGATATACGATCATAAAGATACTAAAGTTAGTTAAAATATATTGAGATTAATTATTTTTCAAAGTTATGTATACGTTCGACTCACTATTCAATAGGTCTAATTAAATTAAAATTCAAGCTACCATTTTTGGTGTACAATTTTTACTATTCATTAAAAAACAAAACATAGCTGTATGTTTAAACTTAGTAGACCTACCACTTATTATTTCAACATAGTCATTAGCTGTAATTAATTCTGTTTCACTAAGTTAAATTATCTTAAGGCCATATTGAATATTCATCTAAGAGCATGGATGCATACTAAACAGTTATCAACTCATATTTTACCGGAAGCGTTGACAACTAGATATTCTGTCAGCTATTAATTAATTATTATTATTATTATTATTATTATTAGCACCGCGTCTTACTACCCGTTCGGGTTATACGCACTTACGCTAATGTGTAATGGTAGGGTGATTGCGAGATGAAATGGAGGACCTACAGTTTAACATGGAATCCGAACCACGGTGGAGGCTTGGCACTCCCCACATTCACAAGATGTCTTGTCAGAGGTGAAGGAAGGGTTTGGTAATCAGATAAATCTGTGCCGGGACCGAGGATTGAACCCAGGCTGCCAGAGCTATTTATCGTTTCGTGATAATATTCTAACCGGTCATCAGAATAGGTATTGAATGGTTGTTGATTTCTTTAGAATCCTGTCAAAAGACAGACATTATAATTTTTGCTTTAGGGTCAAACCACGTCACGCCTGCCCTGAGCCGACGTCGTGAAACCAACGGTCTCAGCTACGCTCGGGATCGTTCGCTCACCTACTTCACACACCCAATGGGACTTTCTGTAACCGATATACATGCATACAAATACTACCAGAGTGTGCTCTAGCGGTAATTAATAGTACTTGATGGTGAACTACCATACAGTCTCGCTAGCTCGATTGGCTTTGTTATGAAAGAACTTGTCGGCAAAGATGTTGGAAAATGTATGGTTATATATCATGACACTCCTTATCCTTTCATGCAGAGCTATTATTGGGAAATTATTAAGGCTATGACCAGAAGTATATGTACGTATGTATGCATGTATGTACCCTTTGTTCGCCATTAACTGTAACAAGCTTGCATTCCATTATTCAACCATGGTGTAGTTAGGATCATAGTCTAACACGTCAAAGTAAGCTTGCTACGTTTCAGGGCACACGAAGGAAAAGATGGATTGTATGTACTAAAGTACATTTTCCAAGTAAACGCTGATAAATTATCATAGGGCCTATATTAATAAAGTAGACTACATAATAGAACATTTATAAAACACACTAGCGAATTCATAATTAATATGTATGCTTAATAAAATTAATTACAGTTATCGTTATTATTACTATTACTATTGAAATTCGTTATAAGAATTTTTGGGAAAATTTTAAAATGCAAATTAACTGTTTAAAAATTGTTTCTTTACAAATAGATATTTATAAAAACAAGTGAATGTTTTTTTCCCCCTCATATTATACTTAACGCATGGCTTACTACAAAATATGTCTACCCTATAAGTCCATTTCCGCGATTGTGTGCCAGCATCCATTTACAATATTCATTTTTAAAATAATAAATTGTTAATTAAAATTAAAAAAATGAAAGTTTGCTTCAGATAGATAACTAAGAGCGATGAAAGCTAGTATTAAAACTATAAAATAAAAAGCATAACAAGACAGTTTAATTTCATGAAAATACCAAGAACCGAGTCTTATAATAACTTTTTCTAGCTTTATAATATATCGTTATATGATAAATGTGGATTGTATATCTTCTTGGTTTTTATTTCTTATTCCCTTCTTGTATAAACTCTAGTAGTCTTTTATGACATGTTTCGGTGATGTTACGTCATTTTCATCCGCCTCGGTGGCGTAGTTGGCTAACGCGCTTGTCGTGTGGAGCTCTACTGCTGAGGACGGGGAGATCGAGGTTCGAACCTCGGTCAGGTGAACTGTTTTTTTTTTCCTAAATGGTTTTCCACTCTCCCTCCACGCAAATGCGGGCTCATTTCCTCTAATTCAAACTTCCCAATTCCTATTCCATTAGAGTAATTAGTATTTAAAAAGCGTATAACCCGAACGGTTAGTAAGACGTGGTGCTAAATATTATTACTATTACGTCATTTTCACGTTTGAGGAAAACTAATGTAATTGTAAATTACTGTATAGAAATATGTTAATAAAATTATACATTTAAAAAGTTAAACATTAGAAATGGAAATAGTTAAGAAGATAAATTAGAATATTACATATGAAATATTAAATAAATAATCACTATAAATTAACAAGCTTATAAATACCTTAATTGTAATAAAAATTATTTATTTAATCCATACTATCGGAAAATTTGTGAATTTTTAAGGAGTTATATTATGGAAAAATATTTTTGTGAGATGATCAACAAAAAGTAAAAAGTTACCAATATGAATAAATAAAATTGAATAATTGATACATTAGATAGTGTTGCTAAGGTCAGATAGAGAGTAATTTAGACGAAGATATAGATAGATATATTATTGCTAATTTTGTCAAAATTTTGGAATTGAAATAATATGAGGTAGACGAATTTACGGTGTTAATCTTCTTAACTGTGGTTCGAGTAGGTTTAAATTGGGATGGGGAGGTTATCAAGAATTGTTGGAATGGGGATTACTAATATATAACACCTCAAAAATTCTCAAACTTTCTAATAGTATCGATTAAAATCCATCATCTTTATTACAAATAACAACTGAAGATAGTGTAACATCAATGAAACATGTCGTAGTAATAGAAGACCGAAGCTTATATAAAATAAGTAGAAGGGAATCAAAAATAATAACCAATAAGATATGATTTTATCATTTATTACTCCTTACCAAATAAATATGAACATTAAAAATTATGTTGTATAGTTAAACGTTATTTAATAAACAATTGAAAAATGTACCTATGTGTTGCCAGATTTAAAATCAGCCTAAGATTGATGTTTTAATGCAAACAAATGCGGATAATATCCCATCTCACGGTTATATAACCAGAATATTAGCTACAAAAAATTGTTCAAACAAAAAAGAATGTATTGACGTGCGGCTATCTGCACCCTTCAACTAACAGCGAACCAGCTCCGTGGTGTAGTGGTCTTTGCACCTGGCTACGACCCTAGGGGTCACGGACTCAGTTCTCAGCTGGTACCTTGATTAAACTTGAGCGAAATGATCCCAACGATAACTAAGGTTTGGTTAGTTAGGTTTAATTTAGGTATAAGATCATCACTTCATCTCTTTGCTGGAACGACGTGTAGACAACCTCTGATGTTGTGTCCTGGGCGGCGCTCTGAGCCACCAGAGCGACTTATAGTCTACATATGAGACGGCCTAACCTGGCTTTCACATCCCTCCCGGTTATATATGTAATACGATTAAAAAAATTGAACAACGGAATTATTTTTCAATTTTATTTTATTTTTTAAAATATGATTAATAGATTTCACTAGTCCCAATTCCATTATTGTTAAGTATAATTCATGGAACCATGCCATGATGCCTGGTTTGAACTATATTACCTATAAGCTAGATATACCATGATTTTGGTAAGAAGCCCTACCAAACTTATACTATACAGTAGGATTATGGTACAAAATAAGGCTTTCTACCACAGGTTTCCTACCAAAATCAGGTGTTATTAGGTCTTATCCTTGGAGGGGGGGGGGAGGGAAATGTATTCTTAAGCTAAGGGATTTTCTTATCGCTACACGTTACCTCCTCTGAATTCAACCTTCCTCATCCTTTTACATTAGCGTAATTAGTAAATATGCGTATAGCCTAAACAAGTAGTAAAACGCGGTACTAAAAAAACCTTGTAAATAATAATTTGGACGAGACTTGAACCCCAACCTCCCCCCAATATTATTAATAATAGTAGTAGTATTATTATCATCATCATAATCTCAATATTATAGTAAATAAATTATGGGCTGAGCATTTATATTTTAATTGGTTCAAGCGTAGATTGCAAGGGAAGCTCTTGGCCGCTTGCCACTCTCCTGCTTTCACACTACCCAGCCGGGATTCAAACCAGTCTCCTAACAAGCGTGTCGGCCAGTGACTGAAGTTCAACGGCCTCCCCGATCCTTGTCCCTGGGACAGTAGGCCAGACGGGAGGCGATGTACTAATACTCCTCAGCGCCGTTGTAATGTTTGGGTGGCGCAACGTATCGATTTCTCTCTTACCCTCCCTCCCTTCCTTTTACCCTCCCCTCCGCCAATGAAGACCGGCTGAATATTTGATAGCCTGGATACCGTCCCGGACCCCGTCATGCCATTGCAAGGCATCCGAGGATTTTACTCGGATATGCCATTTTGGGATTTGATCGGGGTATTTTCCAACATACAGATCATGACAGAACAGTAACTATTATTATTATTATTATTATTAGCACCGCGTCTTACTATCCGTTCGGGCTATACGCACTTGCTAATGTGTAATGGTAGGGTGATTGTGAGATGAAATGAAGGACCTACAGTTTAACGTGGGATCCGAACCACGGTGGAGACCTGGCAATTCCTCACATTCACAAGATGTCTTGTAAGAGGTGAAGGAAGGGTTTGGTAATCAGATAAATCTACGCCGGGACCGAGAATTGAACTCCGGCCACCAGCATAGAAGTCTGACACCTTACCCCTAGACCGCCAGGTCACCAACAGTAACTACAAACTAAATCAAAGACGTGCACCACACTCAAATATCGTATTCTGAAAATTGAAAAATGACACCTGGACACGGAAATCGAACCCGGAACCTTCGGATTAGTTCACCAATTATTTTAACCACTCAGCTATCCAGGAATCGTCCCATGTCCAGGGTCAATCTTCACTCATATTTAAAGGTAGAATCTGTGATGGACGTGCGGAAATCGTCGGCTACAAATGTGTGAATTTATTAAGATCACGAGCTATCAGATAACGCAGCCACCTTCAACTCGGTAGTTGGCTTGATGATGCTACTTGTACAATTATTATAATTGTAAGGGATAGCATATTTAAGAATCAAATAGCCGAAGCAATTATTTATGAATTTTAGTGAGAAATTCTCAATTTAGATATCATTTTTCAATTGCCAGAAAATGATATCTATATGGAGAATTCCTAAAAAAAAAATAAAAAAAAATAGCTTAGTCTATTTGATTCTCCCACTCAAATAGCCTTAGGTGTCACCCCAGGAGTTGAACATGGGAATCTATCACGCGATGAAAACTGATATCATCCGGTTCTAATAAAGATAATTAGTCAAAGAATATTTTTCATGTATATCATCCGTATGAAGATGACTTAACCCAGTAGAGCATGCATCTAGGGATTTGAGAAGTCCTGGGGACTATTTCAAACAGAATAGTAAATGTATCAGTGCTAGAGTAAATGTTTTCCCTTTCCGTGATAATTAAATTAACTATCCGTGGACAGTGTGTTGTATTTGTGATATCATTACGTTAAGATAACAGCTTGTACAAGCTTTATTTTATGTTTTTAACCGTGTCTTATTGACCCCATGGGCTAATCTTATATTAAAACTAATTGTCTAGAAACAGAGAAAGTATAATTTATATGAAATGCACTTGTGTTTGCGTGAAGGGTGCTAGACAAATTATTTAGGAAAAAAAATTCCTCGGTACAGCCATTAGAGATTATAAATTCCGACCTCCCCGTCACCGGTAATCCAATATATTTCAAGGTCGTCAACTATGATACTGCGTAACTGCCTGTAGCCTTCCTTTAACAAATACAGTACCAGTAGTTATTTTATTAGTTCCCAACATGGAACTATAAGATATTTGAGAACTAGCAGAGAGCTTTCCTTTTTACCTTGAAATATTATATTTCATAGTTGTCTTTCCCCTCTTTCTTATTGGCATCACAATGGATGTTTACAGGTGAAGGGCGAAAGGAAGTGTAAGCTTTGACATAATAGAGAAGTAGCCACAGAAAACAACATATAAGTCATTCACGAGCTAAGTTTACCTGGATGACAGCTCGAAATGTTACTAGAAGTAATCCCTAATATATCCCTACGCCAACAGCTGACATCTATCACTTTAGATGACTGTAATGAAAACAGATGGTAATATATTAATGTGATAGTTAACCACAGTAATTTAGGCCGATATTTATATATTTATTTGAGGTCGGACACAAAGTTTATTTATAGTTTTATTCCACTCAAAAAAATATTGACACCACTTTTACCAAAACTTCTAACGAACATAGCCTCAAAATGGCGACTGACGAAGTTAAACCATGTGATTGAAGATAACGGTAAACAAGTTTTTTTACAATGATGCAGACACGCAGTTGATGAAAATACTTTATTCAGTTAAATATTTCAAAATACGATAAAATAATCATAAAATCATTTATTGTATGTAAAAAAATGACAAGAATTTTCTCTTTTCCAAGTAAATACGATGCCTGTATTAAAAGGTATTGATGTATGCACTATATTAAACATAATCAATAACGTTACAAAACGAAAAATAAGTAGCCTACTTTTAATTATGTTTAAAATATTGTTTCGAGTTGGACAAAAAGAAATTATTTTAAAAATGAAACAGTATGAGAAAACTTAATTTACGTTATTTTAAATGTAATATATAACAGGTAATCAAAGATATTTACATTTATAACAAAACTGTGATCTTTTACAAGTGTTGGCAAACCTAAAGCCTAAACATATGATTTTTGAACTGTCATCCAAGTAAAAACCTATCGTGAATGGAATATAGACCCTTCTATTTTAAGCCATTTGGCCTGGCAGCGATCGATACGTTCTCACCGACCGGATCAGCCACCTTAAACATTATTTTTAGCTTGAAAAATAAAGCATTGATATTACTAGACATGCGTTGCTCTGTCAACAATCCCTCACTTATACCAGCACTTGGTAGGCGTGCACCTTGATGAAGGGAACATGGCCATAACTTAGCTGACCGACAAGTATCATTAAAGTACAGTACTGTTCTAATTAAAATTTTATATATATACTCTTGATGTGAAATTTAACGTCCAGCTTTTATCGAAAATCAAATTACTTTGTCACGCGTTTATTATCTCTTGCAGGCTTACTTTCTCACCCAATACGAAATTAATTCTATTTATCGAAAGGTTTGTCTTTTTTATCTTTATAATTTTTGAAAAGACAATAAAAAGTTACTGTCGAAAAGACATTAGTAAGCATTTCATTTTAATTTAATATTATATATTGCTGTAAAATTCGACCTGCGACTGAACAGACATGTATCGACATTTGATCTAGAATGTAGATTATTATTATTAGCACCGCGTCTTACTACCCCTTCGGGCTGTATGCACTTACGCTAATGTGTAATGGTAGGGTGATTGTGAGATGAAATGGAGGACCTACAGTTTAACGTGTAATCCGAACCACGGTGGAGGCCTGGCATTCCTCACATTCACAAGATGTCTTGTCAGNAATCCGAACCACGGTGGAGGCCTGGCATTCCTCACATTCACAAGATGTCTTGTCAGAGGTGAAGGAAGGGTTTGGTAGTCAGATAACACAAGATTACTAAATAAGAGCTTTCATACAGGGACTTTCCAGAAGAAGGACCAGGAAAAAAAACTCACGGTATCCGGTTAGAATGTTCTGAGGTAGCATGTACGGTCCCTTAACCTGCTCTCCCCTCTTGTTCTAAGATATGTCACCGTATTTCAGCAAACATCAACGATTCCCCTACTCTTTCGTCTAATTTACTCTCCCGCAGCTACGTGGGGGTAGAGGGGTGTTTCCATATCAAATTCCCGCCGATTGGAGATAGATTTCCGATTGTAATCGACGGAGACTCGCGTAGAATGGAGCGCCGGTCCGTGATATACGGGCGCTAATCGAACTCAAATATTGACTCTTAGCGGGCAGGACAGGAGGAGAGTAGAAGAGGAGGCGTACAGATGGAGGCGAAATTAGAGGGAGAGAGGAATCGAGAGAGAAAACATAAAGTAGGGATGGAAGAGGAAATAGAACTGCTTTGGCTCTGAGAGGATGGAATAGATGAGGGAAGACGAAAGAGAGAGATCCACGAGATAAAAAAAGACGAGTATAAAGAGATACAACTAACGAGGGCAAACGATTTACAAAAATATATAAAAAATGATCTAAATAGATTAGTGGTAAAATGGAGCTGAAAATAACAATGATAGTGAGCTAGTTAAGCACAAAAGGAAAGAGAAAACTAAAGACAGAAAGAAGGAAATATATATACAATTGGTTTTAAATGGCTTGTGAACACCATCTTCAGAGCGACATGCTAGAATAAAAACCCAAACCTACTCATCGCGGGGGAGTTTGTGCAGTGTATATTTAAAACAAGTTCAATATAATATTAGTAATAATAATAATAATAATAATAAAATAATAATAATAATAATATACACAATTATTGACATAAACCAAACCTCAAATATATTGACATTGAGTGAATTAATTTGGTAAGTTTTAATTAAAATGAAAAAAGTCTATAGGATTTAAGAGGGTAATATCTGGTAGTTACGCGCTCCATAAAACCTGTTCTGCATTATTTAAGAGTGGAACAAGGCGTATAACCCGAACGGGTAGTAAGACGTGGTGCTAAACAAAGAGATTGGAACCGTCTGTAGCACTAGTATTCAACCTTTTTTTATTCGCGTACCCTCAAATATAATCTATCTTTCTACTTTGTACACCAAAGTTTGTTGGTGTACTATATTGCAAGCTATCTATTTATAAATATTATTATTATTATTAGCACCGCGTCTTACTGCCCGTTCGGGTTATACGCACTTACGCTAATGTGTAATGGTAGGGTGATT
>CABFVX010007711.1:16386-28988 GCA_902151425.1 Timema shepardi
GGTAGAGCAAGGACATAATTGATGGCACAACGAATCTCTGCAGAGGCAAAAGAAGTAAAATAAAAATAATAACAGTGCTGATAAAGAATAATTTGAAAAAACAGGGGGAATCTTGTTGTCCTACATTGATCGCTAACAGAATATAATTAGAAAAATTAGCAAACATTACATTTGTGTTTCATATATATAAACACATTCTAACTTAGTGAAAAATAAGAAACAGCAAAAATTTTGCATTTTCTATATGGATCACAGTGTTATTAAAACCACTATAAATTAAAAATAAAATACAAATTATTCAACTAACAAAATAAAAATTAAATTGTACAAATGTTAATAAAATTACGTCTTTTTTTGTAACATAATAAATAGCTGTTCAAAAATTGTTTATACGATTGTAATGAAATCTTGATACGCTCAACTGTGGCAAGTAATAAATAAAACTCTACTTCTCACAGTTAATAGTTTAAGGAAACCAATGTGATTAACTCAATCAGTTAAAATGCCAAACTCTATTACACTCACTTTTTAAAATATCAGAAACTACTATTATGAGCAAAAACATGATTTCATATCAAATATCCTTATTAATGACTTTGACAACCATAAGACTATAAGCAAATGTTAAAGCTAGTGTAGTTAATTGTGACCAAATAATTGACACTAAAATATTATTTATAATATTGTATTTAAAAACAAAAACGGTGGTGGCTGGACTCTTACCTGACCAAGGAAATCAAAATAAATATTATAAGTGGTAAACACCTACTCTCCCTCATGGCAGTCAATTGCATAGAAGCGGTGATCTCATTCTTCATCAAGGAAGACAACATAAACAGGAGATAAATAATGACTTCTTCACAACAATCAAGTGCATAGGAGCTATAAAAAATGGCTTCTTTACAGCACTCAATTAAAAAGGAGCAGCGATCCCCATTTTCACAAACTTAAGATAATATAAAGGTAGATAGACATTGGCTTCCTGACAACGTTAACTCCCATAGGAGCAGTGTTTATATGGTGCTTTATTAGTTATTGCATATTATGTGTTCTTATATTTATCATGACATTCACTGTAATGGAAGTTATAATAATAATAATAATAATAATATTTAGCACCACGTCTTACTACCCGTTCGGGTTATACGCTTTAAGTACTAATTACTCTAATGGATTAGGAATTGAGAAGGTTGAATTAGAGGAAGTGAAACGGAATTTGCGTGGAGGGAGAGTGGAAAACCATTTAAGAAAAACCTCCCCCAGTTCACCCGACCGAGATTCGAACCTCGATCTCCCTGTCCTCCGCAGTAAAGCTCAATACAACAAGCGTGTTAGCCAACTACGCCACCGAGGCGGGTTATGGAAGTTATTCTTTATCTGAACTTTTATCACTCATATTCATATATCTGTACACTTAAATACTTTTAAACATTAATTTTTCATTAATTCAATATTATTTTTAAACATGAATTATAATATATTATATGATTGTGTGATGTTTTTCTCATTAGGCTCGAGATTATCTTCAATAGATTTAGATTTTTTCCTATTTTTTTCTGCCTTGGCATCCAATATATATTGTGGATCTCTTATTTTAAATTTTCGTTTCACCCTACTATCCAAAATCCCCGATAGCATGCATTGCATAAAAATCTCGTAAGTTTCAGTTGCATTATATTGTTCCATAACTCCACATTTTTTGGAATATGCTCAACAAAAAAGTCCCTCTCTGTGAGAACAATAAAATCACAATATTCCCTTCCAGTAATATTTAGTTGACCTTGTATCTGGTAATAATAGTTGTGATTTTTTTATAAAGTGTAAGTGCATCCTTATTTATCTCTAAAAAAATCCATATAGCAGCCATTACTTTTGCCAACTTAGTCTTATTATGAGCTTGACTCAGTGGAGGGTTTTTAGCCATTTAAAATTAAACAAGTATTTGTAAATGTTAGTGGTGATGGCAAATTTGCCATAAAAGATAGACATTTTATAGAGCAACCAAGTGTATCTACGTTACTAAACGGCCAAGCAAACTCTTCTACCAAACAACTGTGAAAAGAAGAAAATATTTTACAGTACCGCAATTTAGGCATTGACTCTCCTCTCCGTTACCAATTACAAGCCCTCCGCTCCCTATTCCAAACTGTCACTGGACAGACCGACAGAGAGATTATTTGTTGCTGTTTTTGGGTGATTAAGGAGAAGGGATTGTTGAGAGAATGAGAATTTAGAGTATTCCAGCGGAAGGGGGTGGAGGGATGGGGGAGGAGACAGTACACAAAAGTCTTGTAAGAGTTTGCTAAAGGATAGTAAAGGTAAACAGCTATTGACCATAAAAGTGTGTTAAGCAAGGTAATGATTCAAAGCTGTGGACAGTACGAGTTTGAAAAGTATGTACTAAAAAAACCTTCCTCATAGACAACATTTTAGAAAACATTCTAAAAGAATCTTCCATGATTAAACATCTTAAGTTCGTTGTATCACATTGTGTGTCATCACCTATGCAAACTCCATGATTATGGTGCGTTAATACCAGCACCGAAATATGTCGGACAAATAGAGTTCCCGTAACTAACAGCAATACATGAACACGGAAAAAATTAGAAAAGGGACAAGATTCCAGATAAGGCTTAGATAAATGTTAAAATACTAAGTTTGCTTTCTGAAACATCAATTTTATTAACTCATTTAACTTGTGTTTTAAATCGTTTATATATTTTAACTCTTTTTAAACTTAACTATTTATGTAATGTATGTTTAGTTTTTACCTCCACTCAAAATAAGTGGTCAAATATAGTATATTGTTTCATTCAATGTGTTCATTTGTAATTGATTCACACTTTTACGATATATTTTAACCATATCAGTAAACCAATGTTTTTATTAATTGTTGGCTTATGATTTGACTTATAAATGATTGTCATTAAATAATAGGTATGTTATGTTTTTAGCTTACTCCATTTGACTCCTATTGTAGTACATGTTACATTTAATATATATATACCAAGCAACTTAACTTATTATAAAGTTCAAACATAATTCAAATACCAAAATATATTTAATTGTTAACTAATTTAAACCCTTACATTTCATTAAATTTTAATTATTGATACAATATCTAAGTCTTAACCTTTACTTCCTCATAGAAGCAAAAATCAAGTAGCTAACAGCTCTGAACTGATTCACCATATGTTTGAAATACATTTAAAAATTTTAAACAATAAGATCAATTTAAAATAAATCATTACAAAGGGCTATATAAAAATGTAATAATAAATATTAAATATTTTATAAAGTATTAAGGCGATCATATTGTAATCTTTACAAGATCATTTATAGCAAGCCATTATGACAGTTACAAAATATACGCTACTTAAAATTAATAGTTTTTGAGATACCTACAAATCTAATTCCTTTAATTAAAATGTCAATTTGATCAAATTAAAAATAAATATATTTTTGAAATTATAACACAGCCAGAATTTGTTATTTGGAGCCAGTTCAATTTCTGTAAGTTCCAAGACTTCAACGCCCTTAAGTGCTAATTACACTAATGGATTAGGAATTGAGAAGGTTTAATTTAGAGAAAGTGAACCCGCATTTGTGTGAAGGTAGAGTGGAAAAATATTTAGGAAAAACCACCCCCAGTTCACCTTATCGAGATTCGAACCTCGGTCTCCCTGTCCTTGGCAGTCTGGTTCTACACAAAACTATCATGTTAACCAACTACTGAGGCAGGTCTTTAAATCATTATCATTACTAGCACCACATCTTACTACCCGGTCAGGTTGTACGCACTTACGGTAATGTGTAATGGTAGGGTGATTGCGAGATGAAATGGAGGCCCTACAGTTTAACGTGGGATCCGAACCACGGTGGAGGCCTGGCATTCCTCACATTCACAAGTTGTGATTAATACACGTCTTGTCAGAGGTGAAGGAAGGGTTTGGCAATCAAATAAATATGTGCAAGGACCGAGGTTCAAACCCCGGACCCCTAACACAGAAGTCTGGCACCTTCCCCTAGACCACTAGATCACCCTATGGGGGTCTTTAAAAGGTTCTTTTAAGAACTAAATAACTGCAAAACTATCATAAAATCTTCCTAATTTACTTGAACGCATGTAAAGTAAAAAAAAAGATTGGTTATATATTGTAAAGTTTTTTAGTTTTAATTATTAAAAACAAGTAACCACATTTAGTGTTGTGACATCCAGCATGCTCCTCATAAACTTCAAACCTAGTACTTCTACTTTCCTGGGTGTCCTGCACTTCTGTCTCCATTCCTTAAATTTTTACTTTGTCTCTGGATCATACTTATAGATACAAGTTTCATCTTTAGTAACAAGCCGGTTAAAAAACCCCACAGAATCTCTCTTGAAGCAGTCACTCAATCACGCTTTTGGTCAACATTGAGGCATTTGGACATCCATTTGGCTGAAAGCCTCATCTTCAACATTTCATGGATGATGAAGCATACATGTTCCTGAGTAATGTTTAGGGTTTCTGATATCTTTCTAATGGATGTTCTTCGATCCTTTAAGGTCATAGAGTGAATAGAATCCTTATTTTCAGAAACCACTTTCACCAGTATTCACCGCACATCATTTTTTTGTTGTGAAATCTTCGTTATTTAATGCAATTTTAACTTAAGTTATAAAAATATACAAAATTATTTTATTAGGTGTTTTGTCTTACGACAGGTCCATTTCTTTTCTTAGTGAACTCAGACCGCCAATGCGCCCTGCCTTGTCCTCTGCCTCCTCCTTCAGCTCCTATAATGGTCTTCTTTCCTTCAGGTCAACCAATATTTGAATCCTCCTCTTTCCCTCAACCTTTCCTCCAATGATGTCATGCAAAAGACAATTCCTCCTGAGGATCCAGTTTGCTTTGCACCTAAGAATCACATTCAAACTGGTTCTCTTCTCACCCACTCTTCTTAGGACTTCAATTCGTCATGAAATAAAAATCTGAAATTTTGACGATAAACATTGAAATTGAAGATTCTCACTATACAGGAATTTAAGTCACATGATAGGGAAAGCCAAACACCTGTCAGCCCACCCTCGTAGTTCGATACCATTATTTACAACCAGAGTGTCTGCCAATCATGAAAGAGCTGAAATGAGATTTTAGTCATTTAAGGCATTAAAAAGTTTTAAAAATTAGGTTTCACACTGTGAATTTTTGTGGACCAAGTTCATTGTGAAAGTAAGAATAGTATTTTTTATACTGTGATCAAAATTAGCTCAAATTTACAACTCAACTACTCCTCAGTCATGATATAGTTCAGAAATGAGAAAATTTTATACATTGCAGATGATGCAATATTAATGGCTGAGAATGAAAGTGACTTGTGGAGAGCATTAAATCGTTTGAATTTGACAAAAGGTGGAATGGATCTTTGTATCAATGTTTCCAAAACTAATGTAATAGTTTTTGAAAAGAATGGATTAGGAAATGAGTGTCAATGATTGGAACACTGTTAGAACAAGGGAATGATTTCATGTATCTGGGCAGAATACTCTGTAAAAATGGAAGGCTATATGGTGAAATTGACAAATAAGTGAATGCATCTTGGATAGTGGTTAGATGTATGTGGACAATTGCAAAGAATGAAATAATATCGAAAGAAACAATATGGTAGTATATAAAAGTGTTTTAATGCCAACATTGGTTTTTGGATGTGAAGCCTGAGTTTGTCAGAAGAAACACAAGAGTAAGGTGAATGCATTTGGAAGGAGATATCTAAGAAATGTATGTGGAAAAACAGACATGGACAGAGTCAATAATGAATAGGTGCAGTTTGAAAGTAAAGCCAATGTATCAATGTAAAAGAAGTGTCTTATGTTGGTTTAGGCATGTTGAGAGGATGGGTGTGGATTGAATGATGAAGCAAATATATGACGGTAGAGTGTGTGGATCAAAAGGGAGGGGTAGGCCATGTAAGACGTGGCTTAATGTTGCAGACAAATATGTATAAAAGATAAACAATAAGAATCTTAAAGAGAATGTTGTTGAAGCAAAGGGTGTATGCAAGGATAGGGAAGTGTGGAGAAAGTTAATTAGGATGGATTAAGTATGGAGGTTTTTTTTTAGTTTTATGCACAGTTTCTTGCCTACACCATAAGGGAACGACATGATTAGGTACCTATGTATGCATGTATGTATGAAATTTTGAATGAAAATCTCATTGAGGTGATCGATGATAACTTTTACTATCACTTTTTGCTCATGAATATTTATGTATAGGTCATGAAATATTGTTTATTTACACAATCACTTCACTCTCTTATGTACTAAACTCCAAACCACATTATTTCACTCTTATCTCCCCACATCATCTGAAATAGCATTTCCGTCATCTTTTCCTTTGCTACCTATGAGGTGCATTAAGAAAGTGTCACTTGCTGTGCATCTGGTGACATTTAAATTGCGCACACATATTAACTATCTTTCATTCAATTCCTAAGTGCAGACACAATTTTGTGAGTTTATGTTTAGTTTGAGGTGAGCTATGTTGCATTTATTATGTTTAAAACAATTGATCAACCCACCAAATGGGAAGTAATAAAAAAATTTGAACAAGCGAAACATTCACCAATCAAAAATTTGTCAAATTAATGATATTTACAGAAAAAATGTTATTTGTTAAATAATGTTTAGAGGGTAAATGAGCCAGTTTAATAGAGAAAGGAAGTGTTCACAAGGAGGAGTGTAGTGGCCCCCTAGTCCATAGCGATCACTTGAAAAAATTGGACAAGAAAATTCACAGGAAAGGATGTTTCCCATTGTCTTGACTTTTCAGTGTGATAACATTTAACAGTATTTATCGTTTGAAGTTGTGACAGAACATCTCCACCAAAAAACTTTGGAATCTTTGCAGCAGTACTAAGGAGGAGACATATTTCTCAACAGGATTGTCACAGATGATGATTTCCCATGCAACACCAGAAACCAAGCGATAATCAATGCATTGGCAGCATACTGGTTCCCCTAAATGCAAGAAATTCAGAATAAAAGGCTCAGGTTCAGGAGTGGTGCTGCACGCCCTCACTCCAACACACATTGGCTAACATACACCAGCTGCTTGACTCGATTGACTGGGAACTGGTGTATTACACATCTATCTCCCCTACATTCTAGGCCTGACACTATATGACTCATCTGTTTCCACACCTGAAGATATTTCTCACAAGTGATAAATTTAACGAGGTGAAAGAGTGTGTTAGAACTGGCTCAAGTCACAGATGCCCGAATTCTATGAACAAGGTACCTAAATCTTGTACCATGTTATGAAAAATTCCTTTATTTTTGTGATTATTTTGAAAAATAAATTAAGGTATGTAGAATTCGATCAAAAAGAATATTATTTATTTCAAGAGTTATTTTAATATCCAAATGGTACTTACTTCTTAGATGCACCTTGTTTTATTTTTGTTATAATCTGAAAGCAATCTCTCACAGGTGGATGTTGATTAATATATATAAAATCTAAATAATTAATTCTTAGGATTAATGTGTTATATCTCATCAAACTAAACCCAGTGAACACACAAAAATGATTACATACATAAATGTTTTCCGTTTCCAGCATAATTTTTCAACAATGAACTGTTGAACATTTCATAACATTGAGAAAAGTAAACAAAAGCCATGTACACAAACACTTTGCACTGTCAGGGATTGAACCTGGGTTACCTAGACATCTAATCAATCTCTGTATTAACTCTGCCACAGTGTGTTCATTCCTGTTCAAGATCAGAAATACTAATGTAGTTGCTCTCCAATATTTAGTTTAGGAGGAATTGTCAACCCTATAGAGCAAGTTCACTGACACTCAACTGCATGAGTATGCAGAATAAACATGTGTTGATGGTCTCGTTTGCAAGTTAAAAGGTAGAGGTTCGAATCCTGGCAGGGTATATTGATGGATTTTCCTAAATGGTTTACAATTCATACTCCAAGCAAATTTCTAATCATTTCTTCTATAAGATCTACCTTCCTCATTCCTACCCCATTTGTGTGATTAAATATTGAGGTAATCAGATGCATTGTGAGAAAAGTAGAATATTCTATTTTTTATAATCCTATAGTATTTTAGAGACTCATGATTAATAAAAATCTAAAAAAAAAGTATCTCGAATACAACTAAGAATTTTAAGTATTTGATTAAAGGGATTACCATAGTAGTAAGTAGGTTGACCATAATTCCTTGAGACAAAAATGAGAGGAGGGGGGCAGGATGTTCATAAAGACATTAAAAAAAAAGTATTGAACTTGAAAATAATTCTACACAAAACCTGTAGGTTTGATAATCATCATGTTTATACCATGAGTATTTTTAGGACAAACTTTCTTTAAACAAAAATTTTTAAAAATTGCTTAAAATGATGCTTGAAACTTTAAAATGTAAAATAGGAGGAGTATGTGACATGCATATGCTGCAACTGACAAGTGTACTGGACCAAAAACTAATGCCACCGAACATACGTCGCTCTGTGTGAGGCGCATAAGTGCTGCCAGATCATATTTATTCTATGGGAAATTGTCGATCTTGATACACACATGCCTCTACTGGTGGTTACATGAATGACTGGTACATACAAAACTTTATTATAGGTTATGAGTGACCAATATTTAAGCATATTATCTTAAAATAATAATAATATTAAGCACCGCGTCTTACTACCCGTTCGGGTTATATGCTTTAAGTACTAATTACTCTAATGGATTAGGAATTGGGAGTGTTGAATTAGAGGAAGTGAACCCGCATTTGCGTGGAGGGAGAGTGGAAAACCATATTATCTTAAAGTTTTCATAAAAAAAAGTACAAAAAGTAACTTTTTTCTAAAATAATGACACGACCAGGACATTGTAAATAAAAAAAGCTACTGTCCCATTTGAAACAAGACTATGGTCAGCCTACTTTATAGACTTGTGTACAGTAGTTGGTAGAGTAGGCTAATAAAATCACAAAAATTGTAATAATAATTTTTTTTAAAGTGTTTTCTTTGTTTTTTATGGTGTAGTAGACACGGCAAACAAAATATAATTTGTCAGTGACACCAAGCTTTAAACTACCTTTTTTTTAAAATTACATTTTAAATATTTTCACTTCAACCAAGTGTATACATTTTTTTTAAATTTGAGATTCAAAGGAAAATTTAAGATTCGGATTTAAGAAATGAAGGCTTCAACCCATCTATAAAAATGTGTTGCTGGCTTGGGGACGTATTTGACCTCTAGTATCTTTAAAAAACAAAGCATAGAAACCTCACTATTAAATCTTGTATTTGACCTCTAGTATCTTTAAAACAACAAAGTGCCAAAAAGATAGGATCTATAGAAAATGTACCTAAATTTGCACAGATAGTGGAAAACTATGATGGGGAAAAACTATTCAGTACAGGCTGAGCCACATGTTAAAGGGCTTTAAAACACTTTTTTTTAACCATGTGGTTATATGTATATAAAAGCCTTCTTAAAAATCTATTTTTGGTAGAAAAGTCTATTTTTTACTCCCATTGAAACATTTTCCCTCCTACAATGTTTAGTTAGGTACCCATTAGCTTTGTAATGTTAGCTTAGTGTTTTATTGGCTAAGAGAATGAGAAAAGAGGTTAAAAAGCTTCTAAACCCGAGGGGCTAAAAGTTTGATGCAAAAACTGAAATAGATTTATAATTTTCTATACTTTATTCAAGTTTGTTTCCAAGTCACATTTTACGTCCCTTTTTTTCCCTTCCCGCTTAAGTAATGTGGTTTAAATGTTTCACGCCAGTAAACTATCTACTTGGATAATAAGTAGGCTTAATTTATAACTAAATATAAGTATATTATATTAAGATATATTAAGCTATCAATCACCTACCTACTTTATTACCATGTAAAAATAAGATTTTTGCTAGACAACAAAAGATATAAATTAATGCAAGACCCTATGGGTAGTTTCAATGTGGTAGGAACTATAAATAGTGTTTGAAAGAATAAATGGGCAGTGGAATAATTCTCTTTTTAAATTTCTGCATTAATTTTTAACAATATCAAAATTCATAGATATATTTATTGATGCCTCTTGTGGGACATATTTGTATAAGTTTACATACCATGTGTTTTCATCCATCTGGTAGTTAACTGGACAAATTTAGGCTCTACTCTCTTGCATAAATCAAGAAGAATTTTTACTTTAAAAATATTTATCAAATGAATTACTTTGAGTAGAGCTTAATAGAATCTCTCACAATATCAACAAGCAATAAAATAGTGTAGGTTATCCATAGGTTATATAAAGAAAATGCTCAAGTTAAAGTGTTTGAATAAGATAGGTATAGAAATTGCTCAAATTTAAATGTTTTTATAAGATAAAACAGAAAAGAAAAAAGTCACTGCTCCCAATTGCGCCACTCCATCCCATCTGGTGCCTTGATATCAACCTTGTCATGCCCCACCTCTTTCCAGTTGGTACTTAGCACAGTTCCACCAGATTCTTGAAAAGATTTGTTCATGGCACGTTTCACCTCATCTGTCCCTTCTAAGTAAATCTTCTGAAACAAAGAATTCAAAGCAGCCTCTCCCTCTTCTTTATCTTCCCCTTCCTCTAGGACTACGCGGTTCCAATCCTTGGCGTGGGGTGCTGAACTAGGGTACTTAGGAGGCCCACTATCCACTGGAACCTGGGCCATAGGAAAATTAGCAACAGGTGCTGGTTCGTCGAGCTTCCTCTCCAACTGTGTCCAACGGATTCCATCACATTTCTTTAGCTTTACTTCAACCTTGGAGGGCAAAGCCCGATGTGTACACTGAGATGGTTCTATTGGGTGAGCTAGATTTAAAATAAGGCTGTAATCGGGGGATTGCGGAAAGTGTGCGAGCAAATTCAATGTGTTACGATCATAATTGATTTTCACACTATCCTGCAAAACATTTTTACCCAATATTGATATCACGACATGAGTTTCTGTTTGGTACCAATCATACTTTATTTTCGGAATTTCAGCCAACTGATTATTTTCTGGTATTGTGTCGCCAGATAACTGCGCTTCAGCCATTGTTCAACGCTCCTAATCAATTTGATTAGAGTTATTTCTTAAGAATAGAGATGTTTTGCGTTCATAAAAAAATCAAGGAACACTTATTAAAACGCAATTTTAAACATTTCTAGAAATTTCCAAACTAGTAGTTTGCTTTAAATACAAAGATAAATATGTCGACTATACAACATAGACATTAGACAAGAAACAAGAAAAAAATTCTCTTTAAAA
The DNA here is from genome assembly GCA_902151425.1 of Timema shepardi. Classification (NCBI taxonomy): domain Eukaryota; kingdom Metazoa; phylum Arthropoda; class Insecta; order Phasmatodea; family Timematidae; genus Timema; species Timema shepardi. The sequence continues at coordinate 27,651 of CABFVX010007711.1, forward strand.
GTGGTAATTTTTTTTTAAGTATACGCTTGATTAAAAGTTGTATTATTATTCTTACTATTTTAAAAGGTTATAATTTGGGGTTACTAAAATTAAACATTTTAATATACCAATTACTTTCAAAATTACTGATTATTAAGACTCAAGTATATCTATAATATAGATGAGTGCATGAAAGTGGTTGAAATTTTCGAGCTATCGTCAAACAGTACTGTGTAAGAGAAAGAGTAACTGTCGAGTATCTCTTCCTCTCCTACACACATACGAGGATATGTGACATTTTGATATCATCACTAATTTGTATGTATATGAGATATCTCAATGTATGATTTATAAAATGAAATAAAAGTGTGTTAGCAAAAGGTTTGAAGAGCATAACTAAGTTCAACACTCACTTATTTTTGTATTCAAACAAGTTTATACTGACTAATATAGTGTCAGAATTTTAATTATGTCAATTTATATTTTTAGTTAGTTTTAATTTATTCTTAAGTGTTTATTTATTTTGACGCGACTAGCACGCCATGTGGCCAGATGTCATGCTGCATTTAATTTTGTTATATTAATGTATCTCAATAAATTATAATTATTTTACTATCATTTAAATAACTATGCTCAAGAATGGACTCAAGATTTCTTATATTAATACATCAACTTCCTGAACTGTTATTTGAATTATGAATTGTATTTTAGCTTTTTAACTTAACAGACGTCTGTTAGGCAGGGTAAAAATTTTAGATTTGACCATTATTTATCAAAGTAAAACTAAACTTATTTGTTTTTGTTTTCAAAGCCAAATCCGTTGTTAAGAATTTTATTTATATTATTATCATCACAATTATTCAATGTAATCCACCTTGTTACTATTGTTATAAAAAAAAACATATTTAGTGATGTCTCACCTGCAAGCAGTTCCAAGGATGCTGACCTTGTTGTACGGAAGGTGAGTACATTGTTGACTAGGTACAGTAAAGGTATGTGTTTTTTGCAGGCTTGCAGGCTGACACCATGGAGATATTACTAAAGTTAAAATCTACCAATAGAATGAAAAATTATTACCAAGAATATTTATTTCTGGAAAATTGTGTAAATCCTATAAATGTTTGAAAACTGTAAACACCGTATTAAATGACAGATACCCACGTCAGTGGCCGAGTGGTCTAAGGGGTCACTCCACTGTTAAATTGGCCTGCTGATAGTGGAGCGCTTGGGGTTCAAATCCTGTTTTGGTCTACTGAGGGCAGGGCCGTAGCGAGGGGGGGGCAGCAGGGGCAGCCACCCCGGGCGCCGGGCTCGAGGGGCGCCATCAAGATGTATATTTAAAAAATATAAAATGTAAGA